>JARJLU010018466.1:0-27500 GCA_030272975.1 Sparidentex hasta | reverse complement strand
ATTTCATTCATTCACGTCAGTAACTGTGATGCTAATGTGAAGAAACAAAAACAAACTCTACTTTGGTAGAGAGCTTAATTTAAATGTTAAATCCACCTCAGTAGTTTGGTCAAAGTTTGATTTTTCAGACACTGTTTGGTTCCAAATCAAATCAAATTACTCAGATGACCTATTTAAACCTCCAGTAATCATAGATATATTATAACAAACTTTAGGCATTTGTTTCTTCCTCTCTGTTGTTTAAATAAAGTTTTAAAATAACCTCTTGCTTATCAAGGAGAAAGCTGATTAATGACCATCCTACAGAGAGGATAATGACAGAGTTGTTTATTACCTGAGGTGAGGCAGAGCTGGAAGAGGACGCTTGGCTTGATGTGTGGGAGCTGCCACCAGCCTGCAGGGCAGCAGCAGCGTAACTCAGCTTCTGATTCTGAGGAGACACTAAAGAGAAAAAAGTGCAGAGAGCTGGTGAGGGAACAAAGAGGCTTAATAATGAAGAAATAATCTCTCCCCTCTTGTCTTAAATAGCTTTAAATAACCTCGAATTAATGGTGTGTTTAATTATTCATTGTGATTAGCACTTTATGGTTACAAGGACTTGGAAGAATTGAATTGAGCTTCAGCTGCTGCCAAATTTGAATGAATGAATTTACCTTTTGGAGAAGGGCTCGACTTTGTTGCATTGTCCCGATTGAAGAAGAGACTGCCGGGCTGAAGGCTGGGAGCAGATGCAGGAGACTCATCCTTCACCCTGAACTGTCCCAGCTTTGTCAGTTTCTTATAGGAGAGAAGAAAAGTTCAGTGCCAAAAGGGAAAGACGGAGAGACTGCTCGAAGTGCAATTTTCTCTTAATATGGGAAAAAGGTTTCAACTTGACAAATGATTTCATTGCTATAAAGCTGTGCAGTTCACAGAATAGACTGAGTATCTGCACACACTTCAGCAAGGTGTGCTGTGTCATGTTTTAGTTATGACCTCTTCCCAGAGCTAAATATAAATGCTACATAAGTTCATATAAAAGTAAACCAGTGCTGATAACAGTGTGGCAGCATGTTTAACTACAGTATGTAATAAAATGCTCACAAAGAGAAATATTTTTATAAGACTGAATCTCATCAACGTGAATGGATAACTGGAGGGTTATTTGTTTACTGGGGATCTCTCTAATCTCTCCAACTGGTTTGTTCTGTCAACTGAAGAAACATCCTTGTGTCAGAACAGAAGGGCAGCTGGGTCTTGACTCTTTATACTTTTTTGTCACAAACCGAAATGTGACAAAGCACATAATGTCAAAAACTACAGCACAGTCAAAAGTCTGGAATGTTTGGTAAGACAATCTTTACTTAATTAATTCAGATGTAAATGTTTCTTCTGTTGATGAATTTTGGTGCTCTGTGGCTGGCCTGTAGTATTTTGTTGCACAATTCCAGGTATTAATTAAATAACCTTGATTAGCCTATTGAAAAATAGTATTAATTCATATCTTTTATAAATGCCTACTAAGGTAACAGGTCTGTAATGTTTAAATGCAGCTCTTGATTGAGAATACTGTCAAACTAGTGCAGTAACACTAACATATATCATAAGTACTTCATAACAGAAGACATAACGAATGTCTGATATATAAGCTCTGAATAATGTTAAGATTCCTATCCATATAAGACACTCTCATCAGTACGTCGTCGATCCAATTCCCTATACTGTTGTCACTGTCAGCAGGCACCAGTCACTATGACTTGCCACTGCAGTTAAAGCAGCGGTGCTAGATGGTGGAACAAATTGGTCGCCAGCAGTGATGAAACTCATGGCATTGGAATGAAAATCAATACTTAGTCATCGTCAACAATATTCTCATCATCTCAAGTGAAATGGAAAAGTCTACGGGCAAACCTAAAAGGTCTCAGAAGATGGTGTGGCAGAACTCACCGGGGGCGTTGTTGGAGGAGGATCATTTTTGTCAGGCGGTGAATGAAACTTGATGAAGGATAGTCCGTATGCTATGTTCTACAAAAGATCATCATGGAATTAATCAATTTACAAGTAGCATTGCTTATTAGGTTACATGTTCTCTTTGCAAAAGCAAACTTAAAACAGTAAATAGCTGAGCTGAAATACTTAAGAAAACTTGAGCATCTACAGGCGCAGCTCCAAAAAAGATGTTCTCACTGTGCTATATGGTAAAAGTACAGTTAAAGTATTACTCAATGCAAATGTTTAACGTCTGTTGGCTCTGCTAAATAGTTAGATGGAAGTTTAAGTTTCCACTCTCTCTATTTCACACTCCATTTATTTTAAATGACTGGGACCCTACCTTGCTGTATGGCTGGCTACACACAATTTTCACTCTGTCCCACTTCTCTTGTGCTGTGCTCTTCTGCAGCTGGTTGGGCCCAAAGAAACGCACGCGGCTCAAGTTGGTGCCGTTACGGCTCTCCGTGGGGGACATGAAGGAAGACGTAACCAAAAGAACCTTAAACAGAAAAGATTGACATCCCAGATTAAGAAAAAAATTTTTTAATTACATGTTAAAGTAATGAGGAGGAGGTGATCAACTTTGAACTTAGATTGATTTTCAAGAATACCTCATAGTCCTGGTCTCTGGTGGCTGAAGAATTCCCAACCAGCACCTCGATAAAAGCCGACCCTTCATTTCCGATATCAATGCTGTGCACTTGCTCCTCTTTCTCAAACTGAGAAAAAAGTGAAATGGCACAGGTTTAACAAAGCTCACACAAGAAACAATGTCAAAATATCTGAAAGAAACAAAGGTAAAAGTAAAACTAATTTTCACCAACCCCTAATTTTTGACATGTTTATGCCAAGGACATTAATGTATACATTACATGTGTGCATAGACCAAATTTGCTACTTTTGCTAACCAAAATTACAAAGTGCATTACTTTAAAAAGTGATTTAAAGCTGGGTTGCTCTTGCTTGTTTACCTGACAGGTAACAACTAAACAACTATAACGTTTCCAAAAAGTATAATTTGTTAAAATGTCTTTCACTTATTCTGGGAAATATTATAATCTAATGTTTAGCCTCAGGTAGGAGGAGAAAGGGGAAAACAGGGAGAAAAAAAAAAAAAATTCTTTGCAGTGGAAGCATTCTGAAGAACAGCCAACAAACTTCCACCTAATCTGTGAACTAAAGCTATTTTGATATTCTGTGGGAAAGAAAGGGGAATTGAATCATAGCCAAATGTCAAGTTGAGGGAGGTCACAATTGTAAGACAGACAACGCACACACGGGGGGTTCCCAAAAGGACAAAAATACATCAACAAAGAAGAAGTGTGTGTGGACGTCAACATTTTGAATTCAGCTGGTCACATACCACAGAAATGTGCGTATTTATCAAATGACCTCATACATCACAAGTTACGGAACATCAGGGTTCCCATCATGTTTCAGGATAAGACAAGACTTTCCAGGACATTCAGCATTATTCATGTGTTGCCTGTGACTGGAAAACCAGTCAATCAGATTTTCCAGGTGTTCCAGGACACTTTAGGAACCCTGAACAAACCCAATCATTTTAATAACAAAAGGAAAGCTGGATATGACTGTGTGTTATCTATACATTTGGATTAGCTGGATCACCAGGCTTTTATGATATCTAAGAATACTTCATATCAATAATCACAAAACAACAAGTTATGTAACCACTGTTAGTCAACACTTGAGGGAGTAAGAGGGTCAAAAACACCTGCAGAATAACGGACGTCTGCTTCTCCCCTGGTCTTGCTGCTTTCCACTTTCTGTAGGTGTCAGAGCTCAGCAGGTTGTCTGCCTTGTGAGCCTGTTTTGCATGACGACAAGAAGTGAGAGGAAGGAAGGTTCACATTTTACCAAACGTATACAAAACTCAAGACATGCATGGGAACATGAGTTTCAACACAAAATAAAAACAGGTGACAAGACAACTTACAGAGTCCTCGGTGCTGCAGGACACGACGTGTTTGAGTTTGATTTCTGGCATGTTGTTGTTGATTCTTGGCAGGTTGAAGACAATTAACTGACCAGTGTGAAGGAAAATAAAGCAGCTGGGCGGATACCTCGTCACTACACGCACTCGTTACCGGTTAACAATGAATAAAACACACACCGTTCATTCAGTGACAGTGAATTAAACCTCGAAAAGTTCGTTAACTTTACTTTAATGATACTAAGCGTCAGACATGCTGCTAGCTAACGTGTTAGCATGCTAGCAAACAATAGGCAGAGTGAACTTTGCCTGATTAGCCTGGTGGTTTTAACACAGCTCAGGGGCTACTGCGCGTTAATTCTTTTAAGTGTCATGTACTCGACACATAGCCGCTTATTTTGGCATTTCATTCAATATCAGAAAACACACGTTAATGCTTTTAATTTCAAGTTAAATGTGCGTGGAAGCAAAATCATTTTCCCACCAAATGCCTGATGTGTGTCGTTGTGTTGTGACGCTACTTCCGGCTCACGGCGCTTCCAACCAATGAGAACGTTCGTCTTCTTCTTCTACAACTTAATAAGAGCATCATCGGTTTTATCGCCACCAATCGTTCAGTAAGTGTATTACAGAGACAAGGGCAGTATAATATAATATAATATAATATAATATAATATAATATAATATAATATAATATAATATAATATAATATAATATAATATAATATAATATAATATAATATATAAATGCCTAACAGTATTATAATACAGATGGAGTATTTCAGTCATTTCGTTTGTGCTATTCTGTGAGGAAAAACAAATAAAATGTTGGTCGTAACAAATGGCTTCATTCCATTTAGGCATTTAGGACTTACTGTGATGTTTAACAGCGCAGGTCTATTGTTTATGTTACTGATGACACTTGTGCTCTTCCTGCACTGAAATGTCTTTGCATTTCTCCCGAGCATGATACACTTCCTCACTTATGTAATAAATAAGATTAAAAATACATTACAGCTTCAGCTGCAATCTTTTTCCCTGCATAGGAACTTTAAACGCTGCCTGAGGATACGTTTGTGCATGACATGCTGCAGCTGCTTTTACAAATCCATTTGAAGCAGCAGACGGTTGCGACCAAATGAAATATGAGGATCTGTGCTTGCATGAGTTGTACTGACACAAGATGAGATGGTGGGAAACCACTTTTATCAAAGGTTTTCATCTTTTATATAAAAAAGGAGCACAGATGTAGGTCACAGGCCCTCACTCAAAGACAGAAATTGTTCAATATGGATATTATATAGATAGACCAAAGATGACATAATGCACAGTTGTGAAATGCTTGGGACACAAAGATATACATGTACAATATATACAATAGCTGTAAGTTACATGAACTATGCATTACAATCAGTGTGAATGTATATGAAGTCTAATGAGACGTGTCTTCTCCACAGTGAGCTCAGAGGATCTCCAGGTAGATCGCCGTGTCTGCATCGCCTGCATCACTCTGCACCTCTCTTGTGCGCCTCACTCCCAAACCCGCTTGTCTGTCTATTCCTCCGCCCTCACCTCCACCTCTTCTTCTCTCTCCACCTCTTCGGCCCATTGGACGGATCTGGGAAAGGAAAAAAAAAAAAGGACAGATGTTGCTAATCCTCAAATTTGGGAATGAGGGATTTTGGTCTGAGTGATGTCCCCTGTTGCCAAGGACATACCTTGCACTCACACATCGGGATAATCAAATACCTGCTTAGTATGAACAAAAAGAGGCGTGCAGTTCTGGTACACAAGTTGGTAGCTGCCGTTGGTGTAGATATGAGTCACTTCTGTGCAGTTAATGTAGAGCGGCGTCCGGTCCTGATAAATCTCCAGGCCTCCAGGGTACACAGCTGGACTTCTCCTCAGGACATGTCTGAGAGGAGCAGAACAGGGGCGTGAACCTCACCCCACGAGCAAATGTGACAAATTATGTGAGCATCTTAAAAAGGGAGAAAGGCTTCACATACTTTTCAGCTCTCTTTCGGCAGCAGTAGAAAAGGAGAGACAGAAGGAATACGACCAGGCAGATGGCTGCAGCAGGGATCACCAACCACAGCAATAATGGTGCCATGTCTGCGCACAGTGAAAAGAGCAGGCACGGATCAGCAGTGCAAAGACAATTCATGCAACGTTTTACCTCATCGGCCTCATGCATTTTGTAAATATACATGTATTTTGAATTTGATGCAATCAATAGGTTTTCAAGAAGTTTATACAGGGGCAACGGAAGACTGGGGAAATTGTGGAATACTCATGAAACACCTGCAGACAGGTAGACAGGTCAACTGATGCCAGGTGATGGCTCACTCATCCACAAGCAAGGGTGAGGTGACGTTCACCTCTTAAAAAACTAAAACCGCTGTCCGCAAACACAGTTCTTTTTTAAAATGACCACATTCTGTGTTTAATTTTGATTTGGCCAACATTTTCAAAATTAGGTTTGTAATAATCACACTTTTCCCTGGCTGGAACAACTTGGATTACAGTTGAAGTTGAAGTAATTACAGAGTATGGTTCAGTAGATGAACAACAACATCAGGTTTTCTTTGCAGCATTTCTTAATTCATTCTCTTCCAGCTGCATGCATTTTGCACGGATGTTTCAGCTTCAACCCACATCAGAGTGACCGAAAATCAAGAGGCAGCGTTATTGTCCTTTTTTAGTGCTTTAAACGCACCTTCTCCTCCCTGCAGCAGCATCAGGGAGTCATTTCCCAGGGCGTTGAAAGCGAAGCAGATCACCGTCAGGGGTTCGTCCATGTGGCCCCTCAGAGTGGCTGTCAGCATGCCGGGCTCAGATGACACTGACACATTGATATCATGAGGCGGAACGGTCCCGTTTACGCTCCAGGTGACTGCTGGTTTGGGGTTGGAGTCGACCGAACAGCGACACAAAACCTCAGAATCCTCCAGCACACATGAGGAGGAGAATGGGAGGATGAGCGGTTTGTCTGCAGGGGAGAGAGAGAAAGAGAGAGGGCACATTCAGACTCTGCCAGAAACTCTTGAACTCAGTACACTCAATATTCTTCCTCTTCTTTAAATCATAAATGACTTTTGAAGCATATAATATAGTTTCACCATCAGTCCTTTAGCAATAAAATACAAAGGATATCTGGATGAATAGTGTTGCATAATATACAGATAGTAAAGGCCCTTGAGACATGCTTGTGATTTTTGTACCATACAAATAGAAGTGAATAGAGAGGGGCAGCGTGACAAATGGAGGAAAGATTTATGCGATTGTAATCTTAAAATGGAAAGTTTGTTTAATCTTTCTCTTTCAGGGGAGTGAGGTACCGGACTATTTCTTGGGCAGAAACAGAAAAGTCCCTGTTGTTTGGAGTAGTTTTCTATTTACTGTACAGAGCAGTAACACTCTTCTTATCTACATTCTTTTTAAAAATTAGTTTTCAGTGAATAAGCGTAGCTCTGTGGATGTTAAATGTTTCCCTCAAATCCCGTCTCCAGTGAAAATGTGGCTAGCTTTAAATCGAAAAGGGGAATTAAATTAACAATATAAGAGAACAAAACATCCTCACTTCTAAATAATAGTTGTCAACTATGTTATTCTTATACTATTACCACCTATTTTAATTCATTGTTTAAAAAAACAAAACACTTGTGAATATTTTTGTTTTGTCCTCCGTGACAGACAATACAAGGAATGTGAGGATGTTGTCTCGGACTTTGGGAAACACAGATTCATATCTTACAGACCAAACAAGCAGGATTACATTGTATGTTCAGCGGCGTGGGACGAGACTCCCCTCGACCAATCAGGTTCTGTGCTGTGCAGCGGACCCTCATGTCCCGGGTCACGTTGTACACCCGGACTGAGTGTGTGCGCTGGTGGAGGTGCACCGTGCGGCCGTGCTGACTGTAGGACCAGCGGTACTCGGACGCCGGCGGGTCAGCTTTACATGTGCAGACCAACAAGGCGCTGCCCCCCTCCTGCACCATCAGGGACTGGACCTGGACCATCACATCTTTTGGGGAAACTAGAAATCATAAAATTACAGAAATAATAATAATTACAATTTCAGATTAAACTGAGGCAATAAACTCAAAGATACGTGTCAAAACGAAGCTCACATGTCACATGCAGATCCCTCGAGGTGGCCAGTGCCTTTCCTCCAGGGTGGCTGACTTCACATCTGAGCCTGGGTTTCACCTTGTGTGACACGGTGAAGGACACGGAGACCAGCAACATCGGCCTGTGGGGCTCTGGGTGGAGCGTCTGCACCGCCCCGGGCTCAGTTACGTTCAGCTGGGTTCCTCGCTCCCAGAACCACTGCAGGGCCGGAGGTCTGGAGGGGCAGTGATAGCGGACAGAGCAGTTCAGGGTGACCAGCTGTCCCTCGGTGGCTGCCAACATGCCGCTGATGACAGGAGCCTCAGGAGTGTCTGTCAGTGAGATAAAGCTCCATTATTACTCTGCTGCGTTACTGATGTGAGAGATAAAACAACATGTAACATTTCTGCATTAAGGTCTAAAACAAGACCGGACCTCAGTCAGATATTTTGTTGAGTCTGATATTTACTGAAGGTGCATTTCAGTCGCTGTAACTCCCGGGGAAACGTTACATGATGGGTCAAAGAGTGAGGAAGGGAGTCAACAAATGTGACCAACACTTCAGAATACATTTCAGACCTTTTAATACCTTACGAACCTGTGTGCACTTTGGGATCCTCGGTCAGATGTCAGAGTCCAGGCTGAAAACTAAAGGGGAAGCAGCTTTTGCTATCAGGGGATGAAATAAATAAGGCAGTCCAAGTCAAGTCCAAGTGTCTTCTGTCAAACATTTTCTAAAAAGGTTCTTTTAGTGGGATGTATATGATGATCTTACCTCATCTGCATGGAGATTTTATTAGTCTGAATTAGCTGTTGATTATTTTTTTATTTTAATTTTGCACTTGCTATTGCTCTCATTTTATTTTTGCAGTATTTTATTTCTCTTTTCTTCTTTGTACGTTGGTTTGATAAGTGGTATAGAAATAACGTATTATGAACTAAATGTTAATGAATAAAGATGTCTTATCAGTAAACATTTCTGCCCGACTCGTGTCAGACTTAACAATTGTGGTTGTTTAACAATGAAAACAGCAAATCTAATGATCCCAATGCTACACCAAGATGCCTTTAAACTACATTTTTGTTCTCTTTTTTTTAAAGAGACTCTTCCTATTCCTCTTTATCTTCTTTTACAGGGTTGTTCTTTCTTTCCATAAGGTTAATTTCTAAAAAGGGCTTGTTCATTATTACTGCTTACTGAATGTAAAAAGTGTTGTATGTTTCTACTACTCTGCTGCTGACCTGAAGGAAGACGTCTCTACACGTCATGCACTTCTGCACTCTGCAAATCAGTATGCAATAACATTTCTTCTTAGCTTTTGGGGTTTTTGCGGGCTTTTGTATGCAATTACTCATGCTTAGGAGATTCTTCACTGTATGGTGATAATGTTTCCACAACCTGAAGCCTGGACACAAATATTCTGGTTGTTAAATATTGTATACGAGAGGAAAGAGGCAGTGTGTATTCACTCCCCCACTCACCTACAACATCCAAACTGAGCCTCCTTGGCTGTCCCCAGAGTAAGTCATCACCATTCTTCAGAGCGATCTCAAACACCCTTGAGTCATCCTGGTTGATCCTTTCGATCTTCACTGAGCAGTCTCCATCTGCGATCCGGCCAAAGAGGGACGTCCGGCCTTGGAAATCCCTGCTCACTTGATCTCTGTCCTCGCTGTTAAAAGCTGTGCTGCGGAGAGGGAATAGGTGGCCGCCACCTCTGAACCTCAGCCGGACGTCCACCCTCTGCTTTCTGCCCCTGCTAGGATGAGGAGCGGGAGGAGTGAAAGAGCAGGGGATCACCACACAGGAGCCCACAAGAGCCTGGACACGGTCAGGGACTGAGGGGACAGGAGAGACGGCCTGGACGTCCCTCCACAAGGCTGCTGCTGTGATGCAGAACAGAGATAATACACATGATCTGATGCAATATGGCTCGTTCTGGGTTCAGGGTTAAATCACAGGAGACAGCTGGTCAAGTTCTATCAAGTATCAAACATATAATAACGTCTCATAATTGTGATTTAACTTGATCTCTAAACGTTTCTGTTCCAGCACTGACTTCTAATCATGGTGGTGTAACTGAATTTATCCTTTGAGATTTTCTAGAAAGGTCATCGTAAAGAATACGTTCGACTGATCCGCTGTTTTGGCTGCACTGTCTGCAAATACACAATATGACCGGGGTAAATTTCGCAACAGATGTATATTTAGAAAAGGGAAGAGGGCATCTGCACCTTTGGCTCTGGAAAATCTACAGCACTTAGCTTTTAACTCGGTGGACATGATGTAGTAAATATCTTAAAACCACAGTTAGCTAAATTTTTGCACACTTTTGCTTTTATGTTCACACCCATTAACTTCATCGGGTAAATAAATTATCTTACAATTAATAATGTGACAGAAATTATCCTTATTTGTGAATATAATGTAATCATCCAGTATAGTTCATTCTGCAGGAAGCATTCACAGACAAGAAAACAAAACCAACAATTTCTAATTTTCTTACAGGAATAGATGAAGATAAAAGCAATATCAGGGGTAATAAGTTATGGATAAGAAGTATAATATAACAGGCTTAATAACTCTGAATAATGAAAAGCCATGAATCCACAGAGGATTCTGAAGATAATGCATTTTTTAAGAGTTATAAAAGGATTAAATTACTCACCGAAAATCAGAGGACACACAAGAAAGACAGTGTCCACATGCATGACTGCAGCTCTGTTCTGCCGGCACAGACAGAGGGAAGGATGACGAGAAGAGCACAGAAGGGGAAGTTGGAGCGTTTCATTGTGGTCGTGGTGCCGTGACTTCACTTTGATGTATCGTCCTCCAAAATCTTCAAAATATCCATCTTTATTACATTTATTCATTTCATTTCTCAAAATGTGATTTTATTTTATTTTTTATCAGCACTGGTTAGTAGTTTTATTTGACTTCCAAATTCAGGTGGTGGAAGTAGGGATTGTTTGTTATAGGGAAAGAAAGACCTCAGCAAGAACACATGACAATGGTTGAGTCACCCTCATGCTGTTGACCATTTCCTCAAAGGCTTCAGCAGCTAAATGTGCTCATCCCTGATTCCCGCTGTCTACGCAGTCCGTACTAACCAAACCTCTGACAGCGTGATAAAAGTGACGATCACAAAGTTCCAAAAGAAAGTAGCAGATTAATGATTAATGTTTCCACCTGACACCGATGGTGTTGTGTCATAATAAATATCCATCAGTGTGATAAGGTCAAGCTAAAACTTTTGTATTTCAACAAAAGAGTTTAAGAAATAAAAAAAAAAAATCCAAGAATGTAATTGTCTGTTTTCATTTTTCAGCATTGCATTGAATTTCTGAAGTCACTCTTTGTTTTGAAAATGCGTCAGAGTTTCATATTTTTCTTGGCATGTTTCTGAGAGATCAAACAAAGCCGATGGATTGAGAGGCAGGGACAAAGACTTGAACCATGGACCCTTTGAAAAGCTGTTTGAATTGCTGCGGAAGTCATTGCACTCCGCCTCGCAGCACCTTAAGACTGAACACAAACAGCCTCTCTGCCAGCACTCACGACTGTAACGGCAAAACAAGACTTGAGGGAAGTACACGCAGAACATATCAATAAAACACAGCTGCAAGGTAAGCATTAAAATCAACAAGCATGGTAGAATTTGTGCAGAATCCCCTCTTGCTCTCTATGATACTTTCTGAATGTAGGTGTGGGAACTGAAAAAAACCCACAGAGTTCAAAGTTACACCTAACTTTGCACTTAAGATGCCATTAAGTGACAGCATTTCTCCTGACTGTATTTTCTGAAGCCATGACCTCAGCTCAAGAACTGCTGCGGTCTCAGCGAGACCTGCTGCTGAACTGGACCAGTGACCACCCAGCACCGTTGCTGCGATGGCTGCGTGATGATCAGGTGCTTTCCTCAGCCCACTACCTGTCTCTGCTGGAGAAATTACCTTCTAATGCGGTGGCCCAGGCTTTAGAGACGGTTTGCGGCACCGAGGAGAGCAGCCAGAAGTTCCTGCAGGTGCTGAAGGAGGTGCAGGATTATTACTGCAGGGATCTGCAGGTCTGGGTGGAGAGACACTGCAGGAACGATGCCGTCAGTAAGCCAGCACCTACAGCCGTGACAGTTGAAGGTGAGGTTGCTTTAATGTACTGGTGATGACTGTAAACTGTAAGTATTCATATTAAAATGTGCGTTTGAAGTTAAACGCAAGGTGAATAATGTTGTTGCACAAAACTGTGCACTGCAAACGGCACGACTGGAGCTGAAGACAAGACAAGTTTTACTGCCTGAGGAACAAAGGTGGAAGAAAATGATTAACAGAGTCAATCAACTGTGATGTCTTGATAAGGAACCTTTCATTGATGTTGGCAAAAATGAGTGTAAAAACAACATATAGGTCAACTTTGATAAGCTTTTCAGCCGTCATGCTTTGCTACCAACATGGTTCTACGTCTGCCCTGGTGAGGAGACTGACCTGCAGGCTGACCTTTCTTGTTTTGAGTGAAATGTCTTGACAGCTGTTATTGGACAGATTGCTGTGTCATGCGGTTGTAATAATGTTTTTTTTTTCTTTTATGACCAAATACTTGCAGGACTAATATACATACTTAGCGTGCCTATGTTCCCACAGCCATGTGTTCCCACATCAAATTTGAATTTTTTTTAAATTAGGCCCCTATGTTCCCACATTTCTTTTTTTTTTTATTTTATTTTTATTTTATAAAACTTCCCTAACCCCAAACTAATTGCTCATTCATTCATTCATTCATTCTTTCATTCATTCATTTACTATAAAGTGCTTCCAAAAAAAATCTTGTGGGAGGATAGGGCTTAAATTGAAGGGAAATGTAGGAACACAAAACATAACTTTGAAAATGTCTAGAAATGTGGGAACATCGGGCTCACCCCCTTTCGATGAGCCCATCAAGCACATGCTAGCATGCCACCTTTCTAAGATGTGACCATGGTAACCATTATACCTGCAAAACATGAGCATGTTGGCATTGTCAGTGTGAGCACGTTAGCATGCTGATGTTTGCAGTTAGCTCAAAGCAGCCCTGCGCTTAGACTTCCCCCTCCGAATTCTTGTCATTGTGCCTCACAGGGAAGAGCAAAGACTTTATAATTGCAGGAGTATTTGGATAAGCATATCTAAACTGTGGTGAGCTCTGTCTCAGGGAGACCCAACATACTGTAAATCTTTATGGGTCTCATAGAGCTGTTAGCCCAACTGTAGACTCTTGTTTTTGAGCTGCAAAAACAAGAATGTCAAATACATAGTATCAAAACCAACTTGAAATTAAACTGTGTGATATTTACTGTATATCAAAAGATCTCATTTACAATACAAATACTGTGATATCCACAGAGAAGAAGCCGAAAGGACCACTTGCTAAACTGTTCAAAGGTAAAAGCAAGGGATTCACCCTGACTGCTGAGGTTAAAGGTATGGATTTATCATTTTATTAGAAACTATATCTTCAAGATATTAAATTCTGAATAAATACTTGGCTTGTCTTCATGTTTTGAGAACGTATCAAGTGAAATGATCTTTGCTAAGCAGCTAAAGAAGAACTGAGACCCACCAGGAGCGTAAAGCTGTCAAACCTCCGAGGTATGTTGATATCTTAGGTTACCAGAAAATCTCAATCTTATCGAAAACTGAGTACAACTCGACAATATGTTTACCCCTCCTATCCTGTACTGCAGTTCACATTTCTGCCCACAAAACAACCCTACTGAAGCGCACAGAGCAGTTGAAGTGCTACTCAGAGGGTGAGGGGATAGCTTCAAACTCAGCTTCCCACATCGAAATCCGCTACACTGACCTTTTTGTGACAGAAGATGATGACTTAGTTGACGGCAGCAGACATGAGTACTTTGACCTGGCGAGCAGAAGAGCTCGCATCTACGTCCACCAGGCCTGCCAGCGCATCCGGCCATGCCATCTACTGAGCCCCAATGAAACATCTGGACGCCCCCCCAAAAGGGTTAAAGTGAAGGGTATAGCTGGTATCGGAAAGAGCGTAGCAGTGCAAAGACTGGTGTATGAGTGGGCAATTGGGAAGAACATGCGTGATTTCACCTGTGTTTTTGACCTGCGCTTCAGAGAGCTCAATCTGATTGAAGCACCCCTGAGCTTATTGGAGCTGCTTGGGGAACGGTTCCGGTACCTGAAGGAAGCCCTCCCAGATCTTTTCACCTCGCCAAGCTCTTTGCTGTTCATCTTGGATGGATTAGATGAGTTTAAACTCCCCTTGGACTGGAACGCTCCTGACAAAAACATTGACGTTGGTTCGAGGGTGCCAGTCTCAGAGCTGATGGTGGCTTTAATCAAGGGAAGTCTTCTACCAGAGGCATCAGTCATTCTCACGACAAGACCATCCACTGAAGCTCCCAAGCGTTTCTTCCAGAGATGCTGCGTGGTGCTGGGCTTTGAGGAGAATCAGGTGAAGGAATATACCACCAAGTTCTACAAAGACAGTAAAGTCGCCGAAAAAGTCCACGATTACATCTTGAACAATGACAACCTTTTCGTGCTGTCCTTCATCCCTCTTTACTGCTACATCATCTGCACCGCTATGGCTGAGTTCTTCTCTGCAGAAAATCAAGATGTTGGTGACTCAAAGACTCTGGAGCTGAACCCGCCCAGAACAGTCAGCGAGGTTTACTTCTGCTACCTGTTTACAGCAGTCAAGCACCATGCGCTGAGGGGGAGCGCAGAGAGAAGTACCCCGAGATCTGAGGTTCTCTCACTCGCAAGACAACATCTGACAAACCTGGGAAAGCTGGCTTATGAAAGCCTCCTACAGAAAAAGATCATGTTCAACAGAGCTGATCTGGAGTACTACAGTGTTACACCTGCTGATATCCAGAGCACCTTTCTCTGTCACATCCTCCAGCCTCTCAAAGAGGAAACAGTGGAGATGTTTTCTTTCTTCCACTTGACTGTTCAAGAACATTTGGCTGCCCTCTACTGTGCAATCAATCTCTTCAGCCAGGAGGACATAATCCAGGCTCTTGACTTCTGGTGCTTTGGGCAACATCCGCCATCCTCCACAGCTGCACCCCTGCAAAACACAGACATCAGCATGGACAAGCTGGAGAGTCTCCAGATGTTCACGCGCTTCTTCATGGGAATGCTCCGAGCTCGACTGGGAGGTCAGCTGGATGGCCTTGTTCTTTCCCCGGTGAAGCAAGGGGATGCCGTCCCTGCCAGGCTAGGTCTGTGGTTCCAAGACCAGTTTAAGGGCAGGAAGCTCGAGAACCATGCAGCCCTGAATCTTCTCCACTGTCTGATGGAGTTCCATATGAAGGAAACTACCGGCATGGCAGCACCAGAGATCAAGAAACTCAACCTGTTTAAAATGAAGCTGACTGTCGTGGACTGTGCGGCCATGCACTATGTGCTGCAGTTCTCTCCACACAAGCTGCAGGAGCTCAACTTAGGCTACTCAAACATCGGAAACAGAGGACTGAACAGACTGGGGCCGATCCTACATCGCTGTGAATCTCTCTAGTGAGTAACTGACTTCATATTGCTGAAAAAAAAAGGCTATGTTTCAATTTACTGGCTGGTCAATGCCCTTCTCTGTGGTCTGTGCATCTTCTCCCTTTGTCTGCATGCTTGTCATTTCTAGCTCTGTGTCAGACTACTAAGCTCTCCAGTGTGAACACTGCCTCTAGCCAAATGCATATCGAGTTAGACCCTCTGCTCCCTTTGGGAAATGGATACATGGATGGCGAAACACATCGTCGACCTAATGTTTTTCTGTTGTTTTTCAGTTTGAGGTACAACTGCCTGGATAAGCAAGCAGCTATTTTGGAATCTGCAGTTCTGAAATCAAATGAGTGCCAAGTGAAAAAGCTGTTGTAAGTCATGAGAGAGTATTTATTCCAGCAATAACAACACCACTTTAAAAAAATACACACAAAGGGTATGGAGCTAGGAGGGAACACTGGTCATAATATGTGACAAATTATTTAGTATGGAAAGTAATGGTATGATCAAAACATATCTATATATATTAACCACCACTGATCAAAGTTAGGTTCCCTGTTTCTTTGTCCAACCCTTACATCAAACTTACATCAAACCCTTACAAACAGTTTGGGTTAGCCATCGAAAAACAACAAATTGCTGAAATTGACATTTTAAAGCTTCTATTTTAGGGAACTAAAGTCAGTTCTTTTCAAGAGTTTTCAAGACCTACATGTACCCTGACCCAGCCCCTACCCCGACACTCTACACTATATGTATGTTACTGCAAACCAATTCTTCTACTGTCATATACAGTATGTGTGGCAATAACCTGGGTCCAGAGGGGGTTATGGAGCTCTGGAACGCTCTGGAGTACAACACCACAGTGGAGGAACTGTATCTGGACATCACCGGCATCACAGAGCGAGGAACCGAAAACATCGTCAACTGCCTCAGCAAAAACACCTCTCTGAAGACGCTGACGTAAGGTTTAAAACACACCAACTTCTGCTCAGCGTTCTCTGTGTCACAGTGCATTAAAGCACTGCCATCTAGTGTGCGTTAATGCCTTGTCACCATGAACGGTAAAAACTCTTAACTTGGTTATTATCTCCTTCATCAGCATTGTTGGGAACGACATCGGACGGGAGGGGAAGAGGAGGCTGAGTGAGCTGGAGCAACGCAGACCAGGACTCCGGATTATCGCGAACTTTGTGGACGACCTTGGATTGCTTCAGGCCTACCTGGACTGGGTGGAGGAGATCCGGGCCGACAGAGACCAGATGGACTCAGTGAAGAATGCAGACGCCCTGCAGTCGGTGCTGAAGGGGCTCCAGGTGGCAGGAAAACAGGTGGAGAGAGGAGAGAACGCAGAGAAGGCCAAGGAGCTCCAGACGGAGATCGTGAACTTGCTCAAGTCTTCCACAGATCCGACTGCAGGAAGATGAACTATTGAGCTATTGAGCAAATTGTGTGGGCGTAGGATGTCGTCTGAAGTGGCTTTCGAAACATCCACCATGAGCTAACAGACATTCTGACTTCAATCTCTCTGAACTCATGTGGCAATAACCTGGGCACGTGGGGTTTCTGCCGCTGTTGGACAATCTGAACCACTGAACATCATGAAACATAAAGAAAATCATAAATCGGTTCTGTGGTCTCAGAGACCTCAGCTGTAAAAACATAGTCAGATCAAATTTGACTGTTTTTATTCTTATTATTCTCTGTGTATGTGACTGATGTTGAGAGTACTTTGTATGATCTTTCTTGTAATTCAACTCCAGAATCCCTAATATGTCCTAATACATTTTGTTTTATGTTATTGGATGTTTTTTTTTTTTTGAGAATTTGTTAATTTGCTAGTTTGTTAAGAAGAGGTCAAACAACTTACTAGAACAGACTGGATTTCAAGTGACCCTAAACTTAACTGATGTCAGCATGTAAAATGATATACTGGATTATCTTTGTCCATCAGACTTTTTTTTTTTTTTTTATTTGTTTATTGAGTTTTTCAACACAGTAACATAACTTATAATATTGTGCTTTTCCTTTTTTTTTTTTTTAGCAATACAAAGAGCACTTCCCCCTCCCCCTTTGCCCAAACAAGCAAACAAAAAATAGATAAAAAAAATGAATAAAATAAAATAAAATAAAAATAAAAAATAAATCAATACAGGATGTCCATCAGACTTTTTGACAAACAAATGTTTATGTATATTTGGTAATTCAAACACCAAATAGAACTTTGAACATTAAATGTGTGTAATAATAATCCTTCATGGTCACTTTCATATTTATTCACCTATCAAATGATATACATATATATATTTGAAGGAAAACACAATGTTTTATTTGGCAAATCTTATCGTTATTCTTGTTTTAACACGTACAGCAGTGGGGACTATGAAACCTCAAACAACTCAACACACGTCACATGTTGAAATGAAGTAAGGTTTACCACACATTGCTACAGCAGTAGTAACTGTACGTCTGCTGACTGACTGGAGTGTATTTTATATATATATATATATATATATATATATATATATATATATATATATATATAGAGAGAGAGAGAGAGAGAGAGAGAGAGAGAGAGAGACGTACAAGGCTGGTACATAGTTACGGAAGTTACGCCAAACCAGGCGTCTCAGGCAGTGCAGCAGCAGTGTTGTCTGTGGGAGAGAGTAACTCCCTTTGGTGCAGACTTTGCAGAGATTTTACATGCACAAAATGCCACATAACACAATAAAACAAAAGCAGAAAAGCTAAATATAAAAGACACACTTAAAGATGTCCTTTTTGTTGCATGGGTCATAAAAAGCAGGGGCTAAAAATAAAACTTAATGTTGGGTCAGGGGCCAAAAACAAATACCTATGAGGAAGCCCTGATTTAGAGAGACATAAAAAAGACCAACAGAATAAGATGTTAGTGTTGGCTTTAATTTTCAGCATAGCACTACAGACTGTTGTGTCATTGTGTTAGTGGATGTCTACAATTCAGCTTTTTTCTCTGTCTGTAATACATCTTTTCTCTCTGTCTTCATGAAGATTTGATCATTTGATTCTAAATCACAAAGTTACAAAACTGTTGTAACAAAACTGTTTTTTGTAAATTTGTTCACGGAGTTATTTTCGTGACTTTTAAAACACACAAGTTTTTTACTTTATCATACTGAGGGGGGGGAAAAAAAGCTGCGTAGCTCTGCGGTGGAAAATGTGCTGCAAAGATCACGCATCGCTTTCAATTGTGCAATATCTGCATTGAAAACAATTCCTACAAACTCAGATGACTTCACATATAACCTGACTCGTCTCTGCATCTGTCATCTATCTGCACGGCGGACCTGGTGAACCTGTAAGTCATTGTCACTTCCACAGTAAACATACAAACTGGTCAAGAAAGTGAGATCTTTTTAAATAGAGGTAAGTTTGTTTGGCTTTATATCTAACAAACAATTTGAAATTTTAAAAGGAAAGCAAGAAAAAGTCATGGATGGTCATTGAGAGTTGAGCACAATTTCTGATTTGAAATTTTAAATGTTTAAGAAGGCTGCTGATTGTATTTTTTTTTTTTTTTAGACTGTGTGTAACTTATCTTGAATGTATTAACCATATAATTTAAAAAGAAAACACAGCAAGGGAGTACATCAAGTGTCTGTCATGGATGTTGCAGCACATAACTTCCTGTTTTTATGTCTTTTTATCATTATGTCACGTTCTGAAGCAGCGTCCTGTTACACTGACTCCCATGTTATGAAATACATTGAAACAGATATTTGTTTCATCAGTTAATGTTCCTCTATGTCACAGAAACATTCAAGAGGGAAGAAAAACTTGTCTTATCTTGTCTTATAGCAGGGTCACATAGAAATTGAGCCTTAATTGAATATTAACATGATTTAATAAAAAAGTCTCTCATATCTGCAAGAAATGTTTGTAAAATTGCAACCTATCTATAAAATTGTTTTGGTCTTACAAGCTGTTATTTCAAAGTAGTTATCCCTGGTTCACCTTAAATGCTGTTGTTGTTGCTTTTCCATCTCGGTAATGACGGAAAAGAGAGTCATGTCAATTGAATAAGTCCTGTAACTGAAGGGGTGAAATGTATCAAACATGTTAACTTTTCCATCTGTATTTCCAGACTTGTTTAAAAAACTGAGTTTCTGCCTCTCCTGATGAACAAACATGACCAGAGATCTGAATTTCCTTCTCATTGGCTTTCTGCTGCGAGGTGAGTTATTTTATATAACGCATAGACCGATGACAGTACAGGTAATAAAAGGCATTAGAGCAGTAACATGGCCTCACCAATGTTGATTATCTTCTTCACGATTTGTGTTTGATATTCCAGGTGCCCTGTGCGGGAAGTTCAAGGTCAATGTGCCAAATTCAATAGAGGTTCTGAGTGGATCCTGTGTGACCATCCCCTGCTCCTTTGACGTAGAGGACGAATATAACTCAGCTCTTGATGGAACATGTAGAGCACTATGGAAATCTGATCATGACACTGTTGTGTTTGACAGCAGTAATCCACAATCAAGTGCAATACAAGGAGAACTGAAAGGAGACTTGAGGAGAAAAGACTGCAGCACAACCCTGGACAACATGAAACATGAGTACAGCAAAAAATATCAAATGAGACTGGAATGTAACAAAGTCAAAGTGAATTTTGAACAGAAGTTAAACATTTCAGTCACAGGTAGGTTTTACTTCAACAGCACCTATCTAGAACTGCTGTGACCTTGTGTTGCATTTACTGCATTCTGCAAATAAAGTAAAGATGGAGAGTAATGATTACTATTTATTTATTGATTGGTCCAAATGTTCTTTCCCACCAGATGATCCACCCACACCGACTCTGACTCCGTCCACACTGGAGGTGGAGGAGGGAACCTCAGTGAGTTTGAAGTGCTCTGCTCCAGCTCCCTGTCTGTCTCATCCTCCAGCTCTGACATGGACCTCCAGCCTGGGTCACATTCAGGACTCACTGCAGGAGAATCTGGACAGAACTAAAGTCCAGACCTCTGTTCTGACCTTCACTGCTTCTAACCTTCATCATGGAAAGATAATCTCCTGTACTGCAGTCTACAACAAACAAGATGGCAGCTCTCGGTCAGCCCCTAGCGAACGTTTAACGCTTAACGTTTCCTGTGAGTTCATGCGTTAATTTCCGCTTAAAATGTGGTTTTACTAGACATTCATCATAACACCGTTGTACTACTGCAAACGTAATGTTCATTAACCAAACTTGACACAACTTTGTCTAATCTTCTGTGTTGCTACATCTGTTACAGTTGCTCCACAGATCCTGCCCTCATTTGACTGCATTCAAACTGCAGCCAAGCTCAACTGTTCCTGTGAGACTGTGGGGAATCCTCCTCCTGCTCTACAGTGGTATTTGAATGGGTTACCTGTCAATCACTCTGACAGGTTTGCAGTCAGCAGTGGGCCTCTAAACGTCTCAGGTCTGAGGAGCATCATCACTGTGAATAAGCTGCAGAGTGATCTTCGTTTGTCCTGCCACAGCTCCAACTCCGTGGGATCAACTACTCAGAGATTTTTTGTCTACAGACTTGAGCCTCCCGGTTTGTCTTTGTGCGGAAACTATCAGGATTTCTTGAAATTCTGATGAACTTGAACGTATTCTCTATATCTGCACGGTTTACATCTGTATTTCCCACAAACTGCATTTAGTTCTGCGTGCTGTAAAGGAGACACATGCAAGGGACACGTTAGCCACACTCGTTTCATCTTCTAGAGTTGACATCCATCATATTAGTGATATACTAATACTACGCTTTACCACTAATACATGATATACTATGCGTAATAGATGTTTTCCACTGCATTTTGTGGTTAATATGCCCCTAAGAAATGCTTCATGTCAAACTGCAAAAAGTATCAAATATATTGATGCCTCTGACAAATTTCCACATTCTTCTGTTCTCTCCCGTACAGCCTGTTCACGCAGGGTCCTTTTGCCAATCTTCATTGCCATAGCTGGTGGTATTACAGCAGCACTAGGATGTGCTCTGCTCGTTGCTATCAGGTAGGTAACAGCTCGGGAATCCTAACCCTCACCTTTAATTCTGTGACTGTGCAACATCACAAGATTTCACTGCGTCACACATTTGCATATTTCATGCCTACTGCAAGTTTGGCACCTAAGAATTAGTTTAAAACTGCTTCTATGCTGTTGTTGGTGGTCCTGGCCCAGGCGTGTGTGAGCTGACCAATCAGAGCCGACCTGGCATTCAGGAGGAGGGGCCTTAAAGAGACAGGAAAGAAAACAGAGTGTTCCATACAGAGGGGGAACACTTTGACAAAACAGAGGTGTTTTTTTTAAAGAATTAAGCATGTAAACCTTTTCTAGTAGTAACCCCAGATAAAACAATAAGCCTAAACATGAGCATTATATGTCTCCTTTAAATCCAACATAAATACTGAAATTCAGATCAGTTTTTATTAGTAACAGTTTAAGTTTTCTGGGTTCGACAGCTCTGCACGTTGACAAACTTGCATCCAAAATTAGGACTAGCTCACCCTTGTGCCTATTTTGACCTTTCTTACCAATCATACTTCCACATTCTGCCAAGAAAATCGTGAGCTAGCTAAAACCCAAAGTTGAAATGATTATGTGGATGTAAGCTGGATGGAGCTTAACACTTTCTTATTTTCAGGGCTGCGTGGCACAAACCTACAAAGAGTGAGTGCACAGGTGACACCAGCAGAGCTGTGACGGGTCGAGGCCTGACAGGTGAAATGGAAAATAAGGTAAAGACCATTTTCTACATTGGGTATTAAAGTAGGCGTAATCCAGCTGCACCTCTGATGTTTTATTTTTATTTCAGGTGTCTATCACGTCAGAAGAGGATATTTATGTCAACACCAACGTGATGAGACAGTCAGATAAACTAGAAACTCAACTAGGTCATCAACACATTGTCAATCAAAGCTCAGAGAAGCAGGATGAGGAAGGCAGCGACGTGTTGTACGCCAGCGTGGTTTGGAAAAGCAAGAAGAAAAGGAGGAAGAAGGAAGCTCACTCTGGGGAAAATAACTTCTATCTGGCAGAGGAGAGGTACATGGGGGGAAACACAGGCAGGAATTTTTTGAGCAACGCACAAGAGATGGGGAGTCTTTATGGCAACACTGTGACTGGAAAAAATGCAAAGAAGGCAGTCTCCAGTGAATACGCCCAAGTTCCATTTAGATAGAATAGAATAAATTATTAGTGTTTATGTTTTCCTTAATATATGACATTGGCGACTAATGACAGTCCAAACATGTCTTTTTGTTTGTATAAATGTCTCCATAGAATGTTTTTAACGGAGGCTCAGGCACTATCACTGTGTCTTACAATAGGGCTGGTCCGTGTATCATCTTTTTAAGGGATATTGGTAAAGTCTGGAGATGTATTCTTATATATTCAATACTGTTTATATCAATAAGTTTTGATGTTGTTTGCATGTTTGTATATAACCTGTTTCACCTGTAAAGCTGCCAGTTTGCATCTCTCTGCTACATGTAAACTGGGCCTGTGCTGTATTTGCAGCGCATCTTTTTTGTGCGAGGTTTTGATTCCTTTGCCTGTTTGTTTGTGAGCTGAATCGCTGAACATCGTTATTCTACTTGGTAGTTTTCGTCTATCATATGATGTGTTGAAACTGCAGCACAGTGACGACACATACATTTCATACACATGTGACATCTGTAATGCAAACAAAGTCTCTCTCGCTCTCGCTCTCTCTCTCTCTGTCTATGTTATCCACATTATGATAGTAATAAATAATTTAAAATGTTAAAAACAATGTCTGCAGTTTTTTTACATTACATTAATTTCACAGGTCATTACAGACAACTTTTTAAACTACATCACATGTGCTACAGTACTGTTCAGCCTCTGTAGCCCCAGTGCTTTCTGTAAAAAGTGAATGCACATCTATAAATCATTTCCATGTTTATCAGCTGCACATTTTCAACAGGAAAGGACTCTCTGTCTGTGCTAGTGGAATCTCAGATGTGGCTATGGTGTGCAACATGAAGCCAGATCTATAAAATGATACTCAGCCATAAAAGAACAGAATATGATTAAAGTCCATATTGCCCAGCCCTACAGGAGACTAAAAAATGTTTTGACGAACGTGCTATTTTCTACAGCTGTTCACCGTCACATAACTGCACAGTTTGCTATATTGGCTATTGATTATTGTTTAGACTCTTATTTAGACAATTATTTCAGAAGATGATTAAAACACTGTCAAAAAATAACAACCTCTCAGGAGATGCTGACATTTGAGGAAAATAAACCATCTCCTGCTCAGAATGACTGAATATAATTATACTGCCATCTAGTGTAGGCAAATAGAAAAAAGCAAATGGAAATGACCTCACATAGTCAAGAGAGAGGAGGGAGATGAAGCATACAGACTGCTAGATGTTGTTGTTGGGAAGGAGTTTCACCCTACAACAGCAAACCACAAGATGAAGACAAGACAGGAGATTTCATACTTGGCCTCACCTAGTCCTTCCAACCCACATAAAGGCTGGTGGGGTCAACGACCCACGAGTGGCCCTAATGGCTCTAAAACTTAGAGCTCACACGCGTCCTTCACAACTCTGTAAGGACACTTCCACACAGAGTTTAAAAGCCTGCAGCTCCCCTCTAGTTAGTTATAACTCTCTACAAAGAAAAGAGTGGTCGGAACAATCAACAGACTTTATGTTCTATAAAAAATGAAATCATTGTATCTATTGTGCAGTTCCTGTTGGTTATGATTCAGTGAGTAGTTCAGAAGTGATTTATAATAATCTGAGGCTGTCAATGTTCACTGTCCTTGCCTCATAGCGAGGTGAGAACAGTGTGTTAAATGAGTGTTGCACATCAGGGTCGCTTCACAGTTGAGTGCTGAGTTTTATCTGATTATTCATAGTAATTTAATTTATCAGTTGATTGTCTTTTTTTTGTATCACTTTTAGATTCTGTTGTTAAGTGAAAATTCAATTGTGTTGGCCAGACCATAGATTTGAAATGGTTGGTATAACAAACAATGTTACGTCATTGTATGTGTCCAAGTACTGACTATTTGGGCTGCTTAAAACCTCTCTCACATTTCACTAGCACACCCTTCTACTACTAAGTGTGACTTCCTGATCTTCAAGTCAACTCTTGCAGGCTGTTGAAATAAAATAAAGGTGCAAAAACATTTGAGGAACTTCACTCTTCTCTATATCGTTTATCTGCCTGCTTGAAAGAACTGGAGAAAATGTAAGTAAATCAACTTAATGTTTAATTAACAGAGACACAATGTGTTTGTCACTTTTGCCTTCAACATACGTTATTGCTTCCTTTTTTTCCGCTCGATCACTATGTCGTCTTCTACTTAGAGATTAACATTAGCAGCCTGTTGAAGCATTTATACACATTTCGTTACGCGGGCATTTTGCCGTACCACGGGCAGAAATATTGCAGTTAAGTGCCTTTGTAACTTGAATTTTTCATTAAATAGGGTCTTCGTAAGCCGGGGTTCCACTGTACATTCAGCAGATTTCTGATTAGACTGCTATCAATGGCATAAATGAGTTCTCCTCATGCCCAGAATCTTGGAAATACATATTTGGTTTACATTTCTATCACATTTAGATCCGAAAATATACACATTTACAATTTGGTGCATGAAAATGATATATTACAGAGGTCACTGACCTCTAGCTGACCCCAGAGGTCAAGTTAACAATGCCTCCACATCTTAAATTAAAGGGATAGTTCATGTTTTTTGAAGTGGGGTCATATAAAGTACATATCTATAGTTGATCGGTTCTCTAGCGTAATCAGCGTGGTCAGTGCAGCCTCAGTTTGGAGAAGTAGAGAGCTGCTCCAGCCCAGACGCTCAACTTTGTACTGCAGTGAACGGGATCCAGAGAAAAAGCGAAATTTAACCACCTAAAACAAGGCTCACTTTAAATAATCTATAACAGTTCAAGTGTACGTTGTATAGGTAAAATCCACACCGCTTTACATCGCTGTCAGACCTGCCTTTCTTTTAGCAATACATTTTTGTCAATCGTAGAACCTCTGTGTCCCTACACAGTTGCGCTACTGCGTAGGTATACAGAGGTTCGACAGTCTGTTAAGTTTTATTTTTATGGAAAGTAAACCTCTCGTCCAGCAACCGGGCCTCACACTGTATTTCGCCACTTGCAGATCGCCTGTTGCCCAGGTGCATTAATGCATAGCGATACGGAAGTTCTACGGTTGAGAAAATGTAGTGCCAAAAGAAAGGGCTGCCTGACGGCAACGTAAAGCGGTGTGAATTTTCCCTATACAACGTACACTTGAACTGTTTTTAAGGTGAGCCTTATTTTAGGTGGTTTATTTCCCTTTGTTTTTCTGGACTCCGTTCACTGCAGTACAAAGCTGAGCGTCTGGGCTGGAGCGGCTCTCTACTTCTCCAAACTGAGACTGTGCTGATCAGTGATTATGGTAGAACAGATCGACTATAGATATGTACTTTATATGACCCCACTTCAAAAAACACAAACTATCCCTTTAAAGCTTATGTCCTGAAGAACTATCCCTGAAAGTTTCATGCTGCTTTCATAAAAAGCTTAACAGCTCCACTATTTTCACAATTTTAACCTCTTCCAGCCCTCTTATTCTACAGCTTTTCAGCCTTTTCACCTTTTTAAGCTCTTTCAGCCCTCTTACTCTACAGCACTTCACCTTTTGAGCCATTTTCATCTTTTTGTCACATTACCATCACATAACCTTTCAGCTTTTTCTGCAAATTCTTGACCATTCTTATAGTTGTATGCATTTTCTAATACATTCAGCAGATTTCTGAAATAACTTCAGCCTTTAGCATTCACATTTTATTTTCACAGGAAATGCAATTTTTCTAGTTTAATTTTTGCAAATCTCTCACAGTAAGAAGAAAAGTTGTTATCAATTTTGTTGAATATCTTCATCATCAGTCCTTCATAGAAGCCTGACAAATTTGTAAGAATCGCACTTTAGATTAGTAAAGACTCTTCCACTTTTTCAGCTACAGCTTTTAAAGTAGTGATGTGATTTAGAAGCAGCAAGAGTTGCCTGTATGCTGCTTAGCCTTTCCCTCATGACATTTTAACAACACCTTACAGAATCTAATTTTGTTGTCATTCATTTGAGTTTCAATGTCTAAGAATCCCTTACAGGCTTCTTTGGAGCCTTTCCTACACTGACATTGACCAAAAAAGAATTACATAATGAAAGATGAAATGTACTAAAGATGTGAATTGTTCCATGTGTGTTCTCCAGAGTTTCTGCCTCTCCTGACACACAGAGATGGCTGCAGCTCTGACTGTCCTTCTCATCGGCTGTCTGCTGCAAAGTGAGTTCAAGTTCATTCAGCAACACAGGCTGCAGCAGAGTAAAGATACAGTGAGCTACAAAAGTCTTCAGCTGCTTTTTGTAGAACTTTATTCCAACAGGGGTGCAATTTTCTTTTCTTTACAGTTTTTCTCGATTGTTTACACACATTTTCTGAAAGTATGCCTCATACTCTCAGAACTCTACACACAAATCAAAAATCACACACACAATGGGCAAAACCCCTCAATTCGCCTGCAAAATGAAACTTTATATTCAAAACAATGTTATTTCTTCTCAAAATTGTTTTTTGTTTTCAAATGGCACACACAAACCATCAAATGAATAGACATTTAGAAGAACCAGTTGAACACTGATGTGCTCAATGTAAAACACTATGATGAATGGACAACACTTCTACTTCATTGATCATAATGACTTAGGCCTTTTTTTGTTCAGTGTTACACTTACTACAGACAGCTCATACATGACTGTGTTTTAAAATATTTGAGAATATTGTTTTTATACTCAGAACACACAAATACGCGGTAACAAATATATTTTATCCACCTTGTGTTGGTAATCTTTCAGTTCTGCAATACAAATAGTAAAATACTGT
>JARJLU010018465.1:1408-11670 GCA_030272975.1 Sparidentex hasta | reverse complement strand
TGTGTGTGTGTGTGTGTGTGTGTGTGTGTGTGCTTAGCTTGGAGGCACTATATTTTTTATGCATGCATATTTGATTAGTCACCCAGGCAAATAGCAAAATAGAAAATTCATCTGAAAATTCCGAATGGAGAACCTTGTCAAGCGTCTCTGCTGCGCTCTGTATCAGTTTGCGAAAAGGAATTTTCCCCTTTCCTTTCTTCTTTTTCCTCCGAAATGCTGTCTCAAAAGAGGTGGTTTCTGTTTTCGCCTCCGTTTGTTCTCAGCGGGACTCAGTCAAACATTACACTGAGCTGAGGTGACCTAATAGTGGCTGCGATATACTTCTGTCTTACTTAACCAAATATAGGGTGTTATCGCTGAACAGATCACTGGTAGCATTACATGATAAAACAATACCATCCCTCTGTGGGCCGGCAAGCCTTCAGACAGTAGGAACAATAGCAGCTTTGTGGGAGTCTGTGCAGCTCTGTGTCTAAAAATATCTAAATGTCTTGTCCTCTCTTACCTGACAAAGTACCTCCATAATGTCCCCACCTAAGTCAAATATGTGCGCATATCCCCTATAATGGATTTGTGGTGAAAAAAAAACATTTAATTGAATGCAACTCCATTAGATTCACATCTATGATAATATACTTCCAATGTCTTTCTGTTAAATTTGGATAGTTCTCAAGGTGTAAAACCAACATGCAAAGAAACCAAACATTATCTTAATGAAATGTTTTTTTTCTGATTTTATCAATAATGGCTATGTGTCAGCAGGGTCTCTTGCAGTGGCAAACCCAGGGAGAATGCTGAATCCTGGGAAACAAATAGCCCATTTGCATTGCACACCCTCAAAGCAATGTAGCTTAACATGTGTCCCGAGTATTGGATTCTACTTTTCTTTTCACTGTTCCACCAAGTTACAACTACTCTCAGAGGTTGGTGGCAGTGATGTCAATTCTGATTTACGTTGTGACACGGTAAGGATGACGACACCAAACACAACGCATGGTGTTTGGGTTAGAAAAAATTAATAGATCCCCAATGAATGGAACTTACAAGCCACAAAGCACAGTCAGGAAATGCAAAACTCAAAATTACCTTGAATGAAAAGTATGTGTATGTGAAACTGCCTAATGTCAGACACACTCCTGTATGGTACTGTTTCTAAAAGAACGAAACATATTTGATCTCCAGGGAACGAGAAGGCATTCCAGGAGCTACCGTTTGCTTTTTTCAGCATGGCTTTCTCAAGGGACTCTTTATCTTATTGCTCGGCCCAGGAGACGGGCAGCCATCAGGGGTCAGCTGTGTGACGTTCAGCTGTCTTGTGCCGAGCGCTGAGCAAACAAAGGGGCTCTTTCTGATGGCTTTTACCGCCCTGTTATCATAAGCAGCTGTGAGCCGCACCATTTTATTAAGACTTTTGTGGTGAAAGCACTTCATCATCTTGCCAGATGCACAGGCCACTGAAGCAAAACAGAGTGACACAGAGAGGCCAGTGCTGGAATTCCCTCATGCTGGCATTCCAAATCCCTCTCTGTCCCACCTCTGCCTCGATTGTTGCTATTTCTTTATTTAACAAACTCAAAAACTATTTAAAGTTCTACAAATCCACTGCTGAGTGGAAAAACCATGTAAACCTTTGATCTCTTGTCTGTTGCTCAAATCAATGATGAACTGTTTCTGGAAAAATGTCCCAGAAATAATGTCCATATTACTTTTGATGCCTCCTTGTATCTGTCATGTATATTATAGGGATGGGCAGTACCACAACATTTGGTTTCCGATCTGGTATCAAGTAATTCGAGGGCACTATCATGTAATCGATATTGATGCCGATCGATACCGATCAGGTCTTTGGTCTGTAGCCTATAATGGATTTCATGACAGTGCGGATGAGGCATTTCCCTTCTCCCTCCTCTGCTGCAGCTCCAAGTTCTATTTCTCGTGTTTATTTGGAGTTTGTGATGTTGTCACAGTAGTAAACAGCCTTATACACACCACAGTTTGCAACATTTTCATTTACAGCTGTAAAATGAGTCCAAATGTTGGATTAAAGTCCAAATGTTGGATTAAACTAGTGGTTTGGGTACCTGTGTGCTCCTATATTGAGAGAGTGCATTTCAGTTCACACACGTAGCATAAAACAATTGCTGTGCTGCCATCCTTCGTGGCCTCACATATCCCAAGGTTCTTAGCGCGCCTGGAAAAGAAGAAAGAAAGAGAGAAAATGGCAACATCGCATGGCGTAGATCGTCACTTTCGCGGGCCTGGGTGGCAAAAATCATGACATTAGGGTAAACCATCTGGTGACTCAACCAGGTCATGCTCCAAAGACTAGACTGTCCAATAGCCGACGCGGTTAACAAGGTCTCTCCGAAGGACTCGCCTTCGAAGACTTCAAAGGATGCAGACCCTGAATTGAGACATAGCAAATACGTGTGCGCATATTTACAGCCCTAAACAGTGTTTCATATAGTTAGGGAACTAAATTGTAACCGCTGACTTCACATAATAAAATCAATCTGCTGCTGTAGCACTGTAAGACTGAGCCACTACAGCAGGCTCAGGGAGTCAAAACGCGAACTCAAAATTCACAATAAGTTTAAAGGTGCCGTATTATGAAAAACACATTTTCTCTGGTCTCTACATACATAAGCTGGTCCTCCCTGAGCCTGCCAACTCCCAGAATGTGGAAAGCAAATGAGTCCTGCATGGTCTCTTCAGCCCACCCACTGGTAAAACAGCGCTCCTACAGGCTGCTCAGATTCAGCTCCTTTCGTTGTGTAATGAAAGGAGAGATTTTCATAGGTCGGCCTTGTTTGCGCGGTGATAGGAGATATCCTAGAGGGGGGCATCCATCCCTGAGGTGAAGTTCTGTGTGTCGAGCGGTAAGATAGCAGTGTTTGAATGGTAACATTTGTTTTATTTTTTTAAATAATTTGCTGAATTAAGTAATGAGCAATCACAAGAGCGGTACCAATAAAACAGTGATGTGTTTGCAGCCGTGACTCTCAGAGCAGATGCACGTTGTTCAGGTAGCAGCTGGACCACATGGGAAAGTGTGAATTTAATGAAAATTGGCTGTCCAACAAAGTTTTTCTGGATGGCTGAAACCGGTACTGGGCAATTTATATAAGGCACGGTGTATTTTGTGCAAGAAATGTTTCAACCTTGGCATGATGGGAATCAAGGTAGTGGAGTCCCACATGCACAGTGCGAAACACAAAGCCTCAAGATTAAGCTGTCAACAAACGCCAGGTATTTCCCAGTTCTCGTCTCTACCGAGCCTCCAACCCCATCTCTAATATCAACAACCGGGACAGCAGCATCAAATCTCCGCATAATGTTTGGATGCATACCCTTGATGAAAGCAGAGGTACTGTGGTGTCTGAACACCACAATCAAACAAATCAAATGAGGGAATTGGAGACGTGCAATGTTCCCAGACTCTGATATTGCCCACTCCTTTGCATGCGGTTCAGACAAGACGGCCTACGTCAGCAAGTTTGGAATAGCCCCGTGCACTTCAAATTCGTTTGTTTTAATATTTGACGTGAGCCTCAACCAGACCACGAAAATCTGCATGTCCGCTGTTGGTGCGAAGATCACATCAAGTCCACATATGCGGAATATCAGTTCATGGGACATGGAACAGCCCAGGATTTACTACACCATTTCAAAGTAAGTAGGCGGCATGCATAGATCATTAAGGAGGCAGAAAATTAGAAACATCATTCTGCCCATCTCATTTATGTAAATGTGGCGACCAGAGCTTTCAGTATAATGCAGTCCACTTCAACACCACTGCAAATTATAACATCAGTAATTAAGTGAATATCTTTCTGACAGTGTCAATCAAAACTGAACATTATAATATCTGTAAAGTTGTGGCAGAGCTGTTGAAGTTGATCACATTACATTGTACATTATAATGTTCTGAATGAGGTAGCTGGTGAGTTTCTATTGTACGGTCGTCAGCTTTCACTTGTTAAGGTGCCAGTTTATATTATTATTGATTCCTTTTCTATGTCAGCCTTCCATCCATTACAAAGATTATACGCTGTATGACAGTTTGCTAAATCGTTGCTAGATTAATCCAGCATGCTTCACCATTGTTTATCCTCAGCAAGGTGCCAAGGACCTGGATAGGCGTAAGCTGTTGTCCATCTCCATGGACGGAGCAAGAACAGACAGCAGTATGGTGGCGCTCAACTGATTGTGGTAGGAAGCTGTGGCCTCCACACCTTACATAATGCTTGCAAAGGCGGCTTCATCATGTGGCAACTGGACAAAGGTCTGAGGGCCATGCGCACACTCTTCCATATTACACCTGCAAGGAGGGAGGACTTTTCAGTTCTTTCCAAAACCACACAATTTCCACTGCCATTCTGTGGCCACCGGTGGCTTGAGAACTTACCAGCTGTTGAGAGGGTAGAGGTATGGCCTTCAGTGACCATGTACGTGGATGCAGTCAGGACCAAGAGGCCACCAAATCCAGGAACCTCATCTTTTGACACCCTTGAAACTGCACAGAAAGATCCTCTCATCATGGCAAAACTTTATTGCTATATGTCTGTCATCAGGACCTTCAGCCCCCTCCTGAGCACATATCAGACAGATGTGCCAATGATGCCATCTCTTGGGAACGATTTGGCAGAATTGATGAAGGTAATTATATTCTACAACTGAACTTTGTGTTTTTTTTCTGATTTTATACATATATATGATATGACAATTATATTATATCATATTGACAAAATCTGAAAGAAGAAAGCAAAGAAGCAAAGCAGTGTTGACATATTGTCCAGTCAATACGGTTGTAATTATATGGGTTATATTTTTTGCCTTTCTGTTCACAGTGTATTTTGAGGAGTTTCATCAAGAGGGAGGTTCTTCAAGGCCATCAGTCCACTCCAGTTAGCCAGACTGGATGTTGGTGACAAAAAGAATTGGGTCCGTGAGCATCGGCTTGTGTGCAGAATCAACCCTGAAGGTAGTGTATCAGGTTATTGTTTAAAATATTACCAGGATCCAGAAAATGGATTTGCTAGTTGTTACATAGGTCACTGTTATCCCTGTCAGGAACTCCAAAGACAGAAAAAGATAGAAGAACTCACAGTCGTAGAGTTTAAGAGGGATCTAAAACTATCTATCCTGCAGAAGGTGCAAGACAAGAGCTCCTTAAAATATCCCACTGTGAGGCAGCTGGCCTGTTTGGACCATAGAAAGATGTTCTTTGAGCTAGCTACGGATTCTCGTCCAGAGGTTTCTGCATGATAAGCAGTTGTCAGGAGGTGTCTCAGCTGGTATGAGAGAATAGAGCAGTTAAAGTTTTCTTTTTGCATTCATTATGATGTTTGTCTCTAAATGAGTGTGAATTCCACACCACTGAGGTTAGTTTCCTGGGATTTGTGGTAGCTCAGGGGAGGCCTCAACCAAATCCCAGTAAGAACTGGGCGGTAGAGGAGTGGCCCAGGAGAGGGCAGCTGCAATGTTTCCTGGGGTTCGCTGATACTACAGAATGTTCATTTGTGACTACAGCTTAGTCACAGCACCTCTCAACTAACCTCAGCCACTTCACCATTCAATTAGTCTCCTGGAGTCGACGCGTTACAGAGATTTAAAGGATTATTTACCAGCATGACTGTTTTTCACCATCCCGACCCGACTTGTCAATTAATGGTGGAGGTGGACCCCTCAGATTCTGGCGTGGGGGCCATACTCTCCCAGCGTCATCCTACTATACACAAGCTTCATCCCCGTGCTTTTTTCTCCAGCGGAAAGAAATGTCAAGATGTCAATGTCAGAAATAATAAACTTTTGGCAGTGGTTCTGGTTCTTCAGGAGTGGCAACGATGGCTGGACCCAGGAGCCATTCCTCATTTGGAATTACCATAAAAACCTCTCTTACCTGCACTCTGCCAGAAGGCTTACCTCCCGCCTGACTCACTGATTTTTCCTGAGTCGCCTATCTTTCACTCTCTCATACTTACAAGGCTCCCATGATGGTAAACCAGATGTTCTGTCTGGTCTTTATTCCCTGACCCACTCCCAGCCTATTGTGCCTAATCCCTGGATCATTGGAGTTGCAACTTGGGATATCGAGACCACTGAAAGTGTGCCTCCATGTATTCACCCTGACCTAACTGCCAGTTTGTGCCAGAGGAGGTTCAGTCTCAGGTACTACAGAGGGGTCATTCATCAAAATGAACCTGCCACCCTGGAGTCCAGCGGACGCTTCAGTTTCTTTGCCAGCATTTCTGGTGGCCTACCCTTTCCAAGGATTTAAGTGAGTTTGTGGTGACCTGTTCAGTGTGTGTCTAGGGTAAGGCATCTCATTGTCCTCCTGCTGGCCCCTTTCAACCCCTGTCTGTTCCCAGTTGTCCTTGGTCTCATATTGCAGTTGATTTTGTTACAGTTCTTCCACCTTGGGATGGAAACACCCGAGAAAGTGCTTACAGAAAGAGCTTATCGGGACCTGGAGCCTGCCCTCTGCTGCATCATGGCCCATCAACCGAACTCCTGGTTGTCTTTTCCCCCTTGGGTGGAGTATTCTCATAATTCCCTTACCAGCTCTGCGACAGGTATGACCTCGATCATGACCGCCTACAAAAAGGTTGTTGGAAACCATGGGCGGCCACGAAACTGTGGGCTGCCAAAATCTTTGATGTTCTTCATCGGGCCTTTGGGAAAGTGATACAGTCAAGGGTCAAAACCAGATACCAGAAGTCCAACATAGGCCATGAAAATCCAAAAGGAACAGCAATAAATAATAAATTAATTTTAAAAAATCAAGAAGAAAAGAAAAGGTGAAACAGGCCGGTCAGTAAGGCAGAATGTTGTTGGAGGAAACAGCATATAGAATATTGGAAAAGCACACACTTTCATTCACACAGCAGGATTCTTCACACACCCACTTTGGAAACTGACATTAGCTGGTCTTCTGGTAGCAGGTTAGACTTTAAAGAGCAAATCAAAGAGAGCATAAAATGTGTTCAGGTCCTGCTTAGGGTACTCCTGCTTTTGTAGCCTGTGATGTTCTGGTTTGCCCGCCATTTATCATAGTGCTAGGTTATCTCTCCAATCTAAACCGATTTTTATGCTTTTCCTCCTTGATATCAATTTTAATCTGTTGTATTCTCACTTGTTATCTGACTGAAAAACTCCTTTTTTGGCTCTGGACATGGCTCCCACATCTCCATTAATTCAGCCTTTCTAGCTGAGGAATAATTACGGATCCATGCAAATAATCAACTAATATCTGGGATTAAATACTGCCATGCCATAAGCACACTTGATAAGCCTGTATCACGTGATGATGCGTGACGCATGTTTTCACTTTCAGTCTGACACGCTCACTTATTAGAACAGCTATCAGTGATGGCTTGATTAATCAATGAAACCAGGGTGTAACAAACTACATAAAACTTTCATAAATTAACCTGTGTGCCCTTTATTGAGTTGAGGTCTGGCTAATATTTTGAAATTGTTATTGTGAAATAGTCCCAGGATGGTGCATTCAGGCTATTCAAATATCTCAAAGATCCTGCTCTCACTACAACGTTGATGGCTAATTGATTCCAAATATTTGCACGTGATTAAGCACGATACACGTGTTATCGCCCATGGCATTAAAATCTCAGTCCAGTTGGCAACACTGCTCTTGTGCAACCAGTTTATAAATAGAGAACCTTTGGAACAGGGACTAAAGCAACATGAATGCCTCATATGCATGAAAGAAGGCAGTTTCAATACAGTGTGGAAGAAGTTGATTAACATTTCTATTCCAGTACAGCCAATTTAAACTTTGCCTCTGTTCTGTCACTGTAAAAGCACTTGAACAACAGCCTGACTTTGAAGGATAAGCAAACTGAGAAAATGGCATTACATGGCATGGCTAAGGGCTTATTCACCATCTATTTAAAGTTCCTTTGGAGTACCAATGTCTTACATGTGACTCTCAGTTAAAATATAGAACCTTTTTTTTCTCTCACATTCTCATCTTTGTTCACATGAAGAGCTCTTGATCCTTTGTTTTCTCCCCTCTTTAAGTAAATACCAATTGCTCTTGTAGAAGTTGGGATTATCAGCTCTATTCTATGATTGCAAGCTTGGGAGAAAAATATTTTTTTGTCCGACAGAATTTAATCAATGACAGGAATTTTGAGTGTGTTACATTGTTCCATTTCAGCATCTAGTGTTCCTATTTCACATGACATACTTGATACTTATTGACATATAGGAAGGCTACATCAGATGTGGATTGGCCAGAAGCACTTAAAAGCTTTTTGAGGTTTCATTTTGTGATGTATTGGATTGAAAAATTTTGAATTGAATCATTTTGCCCATCAAATCTTTGCTTTTGTAGATGAACAAACATCAAACATTTCCTGGAACTGGTTTGACATCCAAATTAATCACCAAAATGACACATGTGTTTACATATGAGTGTTTCTGACAACCCTATTGCCAACACAACAAAAGTTTGTCAAAAGTTTTGCAAATGACTATTAGAAAAATGTTTTAGATAACCATTTCAGATATGCCTTAGCCGTACACTTCAGGTTTAGTTTAGGTTTAGGCAGAAAATATACTTGTCTGTGAAAATAACTGATTGATTAAGGTTAAGGCATAACTGTGGTTCAAAGAAGTCAAATATGAAGCAATCAGTGGCCTACTATGACAAACTCTGATGCTTTTATGTCTCATCCAATAGGGTGCCCGTTGAGAGATATCAATGTACATTTGTTTATGTTATGCTTATTCATTGCCACTGTTTAAAGACCAACAGATGAAGTCTTTCTTTGTGGATTTCAAATTGGACTCTGAGCTGAACTCAGTTTCCCAGAATTCACACTTAGGTGCAACTGGCAAGAGACCCAGCTTTGAGCTACTATTGGTCAGGGTGAAAGACCCCCCACTGACCAGATAGTCAGAAATCAGGCTACTTCCTTTGTTCTCTCTCTTCTCCTGCTTGGCTCATCAGCCAAAGAACCACCAGCACCTTTTCTTCAAAGACTGGTAATGTTGAACTGGGCCGAGATAGCCCATAGCATAGCATGGCAAGGCACAGTACTTTTAAACTTTGGTTGATGTAATGCACATGTGCTTGTTCACTGTTTGGGTGTTATTGACGTTAATGACGTTCACTGCAGAGCAGGTGAGGAAGGAGCTGTGCAAACTCCGCCCAGGCAAGGCAGCAGGTCCCGACGGTGTCAGCCCGAGGGTCCTCAAAGCGTGTGCATCCCAGCTGAGTGGAGTCCTGCAGCACATCTTCAACCTGAGCCTGAGTCTGCAGAGGGTCCCTGTGCTGTGGAAGACATCCTGCCTGGTTCCGGTACTGAAGAAGACGCGTCCCAGCACCCCCAACGACTACAGACCGGTGGCACTGACGTCCCACCTGATGAAGTCTCTGGAGAGGCTGATCCTCTCACTTCTTCGGCCCCTGGTCAGCTCGTCACTGGACCCTCCTCAATTCGCCTACCAGCAGAAACTAGGAGTGGAGGACGCCATCATCTTCCTGCTCCACCGCGCCAGCACCCATCTGGACAGATCGGGAAGCACTGTGAGAATCATGTTTTTTGACTTCTCCAGTGCGTTCAACACCATCCGGCCTGCCCTGCTCGGGAGCAAACTGACAGCCGTGTGTCTGACACTGTGGTCAGCAGCACCGGGGCACCACAGGGAACTGTTCTCTCACCATTTCTGTTCACCCTGTACACCTCGGACTTTCAGTTCCGCTCTGAGACCTGCCACCTGCAGAAGTTCTCGGACGACTCTGCAATTGTTGGCTGTATCAGTGAGGAGAAGGAGGAGGAGTACAGGGGCGTTGTGGACTCCTTCGTTGATTGGTGTGAGAATAACCATCTGCATCTTAACACTACTAAGACAAAGGAGCTGGTGGTGGACTTCCGCAGGAGGAAAGCCGCACACACACCTGTCTCCATCAATGGTGAGACTGTTGAGGTGGTCCAGGATTACAAATACCTTGGAGTCCACCTGGATAACAAACTGGACTGGGCCAAGAACACAGAGGCTGTGTACAAGAAGGGCCAGAGCCGACTCCATTTCCTGAGGAGACTCAGGTCCTTCAATGTCTGCAACATCATGCTGAGGATGTTCTACCAGTCGGTGGTAGCCAGTGCCATCTTTTTTGGGGTTGTGTGCTGGGGCAGTAGGCTGAGGGCAGCAGATGCCAACAAGATCAGTAGGATCATCAGGAAGGCTGGCTCCGTCCTGGGGGTCCAACTGGACTCTTTGGTGGTGGTGTC
>JARJLU010018463.1:3038-23707 GCA_030272975.1 Sparidentex hasta | reverse complement strand
AAAGCTATCACCCCCTGCACTGCAGGACAATAGACTAAGCTGCTGAACGCACACTGCACTTTTTTTTATGTCCAACGGACTAATTAACGGCACCTTACTGTTAATGTATATATTACCACCCAACCGCACCAATCGTATACATAACATATGTATATACTACAGTTCTTATGTACATACTACAGTTCTGATGTACATACCCTCTTCCTCTTTTCTTATTATATTTATAAATATTTCTATTTTTATTGCATGCTCTTCTATATTTTTACTATTTTATTACCTTATGCACGGGGGTTGCAAAGAAAATTTCATTGATTGACATGTGAATGTCCAATGATAATAAAAACTCTTGAATCTTGAATCTTGAATATATATATATATATATTGAATAAATACCAGCAACTACTAATGAGTAGAGAAAAAAGAAAGAAAAAACATGGGGAAAAAAGTGAATACGAGAAGGGCTGATTGAAGAAGAAAAACAGGTGGGGATATAATATCATGACACTGTATGTATGCATGTATACATGTATGGATGGATGTTTGTGTGTGTATGTATATATGTACATATGTCTGTTTGTATGTATATATGTATTTATATACAGTCTTGTAAGCTAAATCATCAAGCATTTGACACAGTTTAACATTTCTAATTACAAGATCAAAATTTAAGCTTTCACAGAGCATTTCACACAGTTTCTAAAGTTTCTCTGAACTCAGCAGCTCACAAAAACAAATCATTTTTAAAGGAAGTCTGGGAACTTTCCTCCCAGGGATCAAAATACCCTCTATTTGTGAGTGTTTGTATATTTTTTCTTACCTCATAAATCTAGTGTGAATGGTGAATCAGCTGAAACAGTGAGTTCAAACAACTGCTAAATATTGGCAGGTCAGATGCATTTTAGGCACAGAAGGCTGGTACAGCAATGCTTCATTTTAGACAATGTGTAATCCATTCAACCTGTTGTTGTGGCTTCTTTTTCTTGTTAAGTTGAGTAGGTGGTCCTTCAGTGTGGTACAGGACATGCATACATACTGCTAAAAGAATATGGTCACATGTGCCTCTGAATGTGGTCTGATTGATCAGGTCTCAAATAAACCCTCAATGTGTCCTAGGGACAACTGTACTCACTTGTGATAAGATCACATTGTATTATGGTTCATGCTGACGCAGCAGCTTCTCCTTGTCTTACTGTTTGTGTATTCTGTGTGCCACCAAGTGGATCCACTCATTTCATAGCAATGCTGTGCAGTGACATTGAAGGCATTCTCTAATAATCAGGATGGATGTTGATAGTAGGTCTTGTAACTTAGACCTGTCTTGTCCAGTATCCTTCAAGGACAAGTGTGACAGGGTGAAAAGCTAATACACTTATACTTTGTTACAGATTACAAGGACATACATTCACAGTCTGTAATAACATTAAAATATGTGTTGAGGTAAAGAAGATTATTCATAAGCTATTTGATATTATTTACATTCATTGTGTACTCTTAAATTGAAGTCAAATTAGCGTTTATCTGTTATCTATAGAGTTGTCTTGATCTAAGACTCTGAGATCGATTGCTTCAGGCTCCACCAACATACCTGGTATTTTTCCTCATAGCAGTAAACTACGAGCAGAGGAAAAGACGCTTTAACACTGATGTGATTATTTGTCCCCTGTTTCAGGGATGTAACACAAACAGTTCTGTCAATTAGATAATGGGATGAATTTATAGCCTACAAGAAGGCTAAACAAAGTTAACTATCTGGATAGATACATTCAAAGTGAAAGCCAAATGAAAGAGAAAACAAAAAGCAAAAACAATGTTAAAAATATGTATCTTGGCATCTAATCATACAGATGTGAAGAATCACATATTCAAGCCTGTAGGCAGTCAAACAGAAAGCTAAATGAAACCGTCACACATGCTAGTAAATAAACATACATACATTGTGGTCATCAGACAGGCAGATGAGAAAAAAGGAAAAGTAGTGATAAAGAAAGGTGGGTGAACAAGCATTCAGGCAATCAGACAGATGGTCAGACTGCAGAAATATTGGTATTGATTTCCTCTCTTTGATCCACCCTGTATATCACATCAAAGGTTCAGTCCAAGCCAGCCAGACAGACAGAAACAGAAATGCAATATTTGCTCGGCCCTTTTCTCCTGATTCCCCCCTTCCCCTCCCCCTCAAACCCCCTCCACACCCTACCCCTCCCACTCATAAAAAACCCAGAGAAACTGTTCCATGACAACCCTAAGCATGTCATTGCATCAGCCTATTTCTGGATTTTGTCTGCCAGGAAATACATGCAGATAAAGAGAGGGAAAATGCTGCCGTGAGCCAATTAAAGTGGAGACTATCCTCTATTTTTTTTGTCTTTCTGGTTCATGCAAGACAGCTACAGTGGTAATCTTGGACTGCACTCCCATGAGACTGTTTATCCAAATCTTAACTTATTAACTTTATTTTTCCACATGACGCTCAATCCCATAATACTCGTTTTTGGTCTTCCTTGTTCGGGTCATGGTGGGTGAGATATACGTATGTATATTCAGGATGCAGAACTCCCTTCACATGTAGGCTGAACCTCCCTCTCAAACTGCTCGTGACTGGGTTGATGTCAAAATAACAGAATAATGATAATGTTGATGTCAGTAATTCAACCTCCAAAGTTCACATCTTCCATCAGGATTAGTTACTAGAATCCGTAGTGAACAGATTATTTCCTCTACCATTCCCCATTTCCTCATTCAATTCACTATCATCATTTTTATTGCTTGTACATGGTAAAAATAATGTCTGATAAACATCTCATTCAAGTTATTTCTGTTAAGATTTGCTCAGTTAATAAACACTTTTATTTAGATGCAGTCATGGTTCCTTGTATTAGTTTAAAATGGAGAATAGAGATCAATTTAGTGCAGTTGTGCTTTAGGGCAGTTGCGCTAATGTGTGGGGATACAGAGTTTCTACGGTCTGTGTCTGAAATTGTTATGTTTAATTTTTATCGAGAGTAAACCTCTCGTCCAGCACCTGGGCCTCGCACTGTATTTCACAGCTCGCGAAAGCCCAGTTGCACTAATATGTAGGGATACAGAGGTTCTACGGTTGAGAAAATGTAGTGCCAAAAGAAAGGGCGGTCTGGCGGCGATGTAAAGCGGTGTGAATTTTCTCTGTACAATGTACACTTGAGCTTGTTTTAGGCAGTTAAATTCCACCACTTTTTCTCTGGACCCCGTTCACTGCAGTACAAAGCTGAGCATCTGGGCTGGAGCGGCTCTTTACTTCTCCAAACTGAGGCTGCGCTGATCAGTGATTATGGTAGGAAACAGATCGACTATAGATATGTACTTTATACTATCCCTTTAACTAGAATATGTTAAACTAACTGATAATAAACTGTGTGTGATTGTATGTAACAAGCATATATGGCATACTACTTCATTGTGCACTTAGCTGAAAGGTGTTTGACTCTGAATGTCTCTGTTTGGAGGGACACGGACCTGTAGCTGTGGTTTCCATACAAACAAGGTGCCAGACGTCTCTCATAAGATTATGAGGTGTTGGTGTTGCATTCTGCACTATTAAAATACACTCTTGTCTGTGAACCGCTACCCTTCCAGCTCTGTCCCCGTGTCCTCTTCATGGACACCACAATCAGGACCCACATCTGCATCTTCCTTGTCAGCCGCTGTAAAACCTGGGCAGATACTTCAAAAGCCCATTTTGACTTTGTCATCAGTGAGTAATGAGCATTTACTTATGGTGATATTTATATTATTAATGTATTCAACTGCATTAAAATGTACTGGACTCTACTTAAGGTTACCTGTATCTTTTTGCAGTTTACACAGCCATGTTTTTTTGGCTCTCATGGTGCCGCTTTGAAGCCAAAGTTTGGCTGGGAAGCATGCAACTAAGGTAATAGAAGGAGAGTAACACAGCTTGAATTTTATTTTGCAATATATGCATTGTTTTTCTTCATGCCTGGGTAACTAAAGTGGGATTTTCATTCAGCAAAGATATGTTAAACAATCTGGTCCTCTCACTACAATGCCTAATTGTTTTATGATAATGTTGTAAACTGTGCTCTTATCCTCTCAGCCCCTCAGTGGAATATCTGAGCCATCCAAACTTCTCCCTCCCACTGGATGTTCATTCAGACTGTCTCTCCTTTTTCACTTCCTCCCTCTCCAGTGCCTTCAACTGCCTCATCTTCCTCCATTCCACCGGCCACTGCCAGAGCTGTAAGAATTTAAATGAAGTTGTTTTCTTCCCATTGACATTTTACTACACTCAAAACAAGCATTCTTCATCAGTGGCTTGAAATCGTGTCTATATATGTACTTTTTTGAAATTATGAAATAGGAAGTGTCATCTGCCACCTCTGGTACCTCCTCTGCTCCTAGTCGTCTGCAGTCCATCTGTGTCAAGCTCTGTAGCATTCACAAGAACCCCAAAAACACGGCAGTTACACACTGACAAGATGGACTCTGATTGTCACTGACTATGGGACGATCAGGCAGCTGGTCCTGGGTAATGCCACTGTCATGCAGAGCACTACTCTGCAGCAGTCTGACATCAATCAAACAGCACCGGTTCAGTGACCCACATTTTGGCTCTCGTTCTTTGTTCCATCAACACAAACACACACGCACACACACGCACACACACACACACACACACACACACACACACACACACACACAAAACTACATGCTTGTATATCTGTGCTTGAGTTTGTTTGTTGTTTTAGTTTCATAGTTAGCTGCTTTAGTCAAGTGATGGATTTTGTTAATTGACAGTATTATTGATTTGATCATTGTGATTCTATTATATTGTACATAGCAGTTTTCTGTGATTATTTTATGCATAAGTTTTGTGATAATTCCTGGTTGTGAGGGCCAGTGCTCGGATTCATTTCCTTCACTGTTCCTTTAAGTGTGAATATTTTACAAATATCTACATTTAAAGCAAACCCTTCTTTTGAGACTATTTTGGTCTTGTTATTGGTCCCTGATTCCAGGGTGGTGCCCCATTTAATGATTTGATCATAATTTTAATTACTTTTATTGATTTCATTTAAATAATTATTATCAATAATTATTATTTTCTAATAACCACACCTGCCCTACCATCAGTTCCCAACAATGGTGCCCCGTGTGAGGCCATCTTTAACTAGATTTGTTGCCATATGTATGCACAGTAATCCATAATTATTCATTTTAATATTTCAGAAATTTTAAAAAATATTTTAAATGTTTACATTTTTGTCTGGAGATTAAACACTCACAACTTGCCAAATTTCCAATTGTGGCTTGTGGTGTGCTTTAGGGTACTATTGGTTAGTTTTTCTTTTAACCCTAAAAGGTCACTAGTACAACTTAGCTATTACTTCTCCAGAGGTGTTGCAAACACCCTAACATCCAAACAGGACAGATTGCGTAAGAGTAATGAGTATATCACCTAATAATAAGTAGGATTGTAAGTCACAGGTAAAGCTTCTCACCTGTACATCAGCAACATAACAGCCACAGACATTAGTTATTGAACCCACTGGCTGTCGCCAGAAACTCCAGTCCACACACAAGCGGGCCACCCCAGTTAACTCAGAGATCACAGTTGCTCCCAGTGGTGTTGCCCCTGACCTGCTGACACTTGACAGCCATCCAGCACCACCAAGGTCCTGCTGGAATTTATTAGCAGAGCTTCGATTGGTTGACTCTTCTATGTTGATTATTCTTTAAAATTCTTTTTTTTATAAGGGATAAGTGGTTACAGACAATGACATGACATGACAATTCTTTCTTCATAGTCGGTGGCTGCTTGTTTTGTGTATTCCATTTCCATCTGCAAAGTAGCAAGACAGGAGGATGGTGTGGCAGGTAAATTGCTTTTCTTTTGTCTTTATATACCTATGTCTGTTTTTCTTTTAATTTGAATAATGTTCTGTTTCATCTGATTTTCAGCATCACTTGATAACCTAATTGAGGTCCAAACCTGTGACTCAGGTGATAATTATCTAATTACAACCTGTTTTAAATCGCCCCTGAATTCCACAGCTCTGTATAAGAATGTGTGACAAAATCTTTTAAATTAACTGGAAGTTCATTGTGGGTGTTTTTTCTTGCTTAAAAGTAAGTGTGATGACAGCTGGTAACAGGACTGATGACACCGAGGTTAAAAATAGTTGAGGGTGTGATGCCTCTTTTTTTTTCATCTGACGTTGCTGTGCAGCACTGATACCAAAAAACAAAGTGTTTTAAATTAACTTTTAACAAACTTGAGAAAAAATAATAATTAAGCTGGATGTTTTTCTCATTTCAGTTTAGTGTGTGTTGGTGACTATACAGAGTTAAAGATAAAAAAATATCACAATGTGATGAACTTTTTGGAAAAAAGGGGGATTTAGTTTGAGTAAATACAGAGAGTGGAGGAATTATATAGAACCAAATACAGACTAGGTCCTGTATTTTCCAAATCGTTATACATGACTTGACCCCCAAATCACTGCAGCCAGCCACTAAATATTTCTAGCATGACTGGCAAAGCCTCGAAATTGCTGTTCTAATATATAGTTTGATACTGGAGCATTTATGTACTGTAGAACTGCAAACACCTGTGCGAGGACCATATTGAATCTGTTAAAATTGATAAACAAACTGACCATAAGGGACAACACAATTTTAAACTGTTTTTCTTTATATTACACACCGAACCCATTCACCATTCCAGCTTCAAACCTCTTGTACATACGTCATCACGTTGTAGCATAGTCACAGCATAATGGAGAACAACACAGAGAACATGACTTTACTGACTTTTTGTGGCTTATTTTGTCGTTTTGGCGATGGATGGCCCTCTCACATTCTTGGATTTCTTGATTAAGCAAGGCAGCATAATAGGTATGATTATACTTCATGTCCACATTGCACACTCATGTTTGGGCTCATGCTGGAGCAACCATACAATGCTAAAGCACACTTCATCATTTTGGGGTCAAACATGCTTGGGCACAGTCAGATCGCCAAGTGTGAGTGCACCTTTAGACACTTTTAATGGTGAGACATTCAACATTTACCAACACAGAAGCAATTAGCATAAGTATTATGGTATTTGACTGTGTGCTGTTTGCACTGAGGCAGCTACACAAAACATGCTGCTAGTAAAGAACTTGAGTGCTCTCTAGTTGTCAAGGTAAGATAGAGCAGCCTTAAAATGTGTTACAGCCAAAAGTATGTGGACAGGGGTGACCACTTCTGTGTATCTTCAGTCTTGGTCTGGTTTTCAGGTTTTTCCCTGTCTCTTTTGTTTCAATGAAAGAAAATCTTTCTGCTATGACCAACAATGGTATTTTAGACAATGTTTTCAACCTTGTGGCAACAGTTTAGGAAGGACATTTCTGGTCTGTAATGTCAGTTTGGTGTGTTCTGATGACAGGTGGAAATATATTTCTTAATTCCTTCATCATATATCTAGACTGTGGAGAAGCTGAAGACAGTCGTATTGCTCACATTTTCTTTATTCATTTTAAGACTTAGACTTAGACAACTTCATTAATCCTTTTGGGAGGTTCCATCAGGGAAACTGAAGCTCCATGTCACACACAACACTGTTTATCAGCTATTAGACACAAATAATTTTCTTCTGATAATAACAGAAAATGCTGAATATCAGATCAGGTAATCCACCACACTGATAATTAGTCGACCCATAGTATACAAAAGTAAACATTTGTATCATTTACAGTTACTTGTAGTTACTTAAAAGGTGTGCTATGTAGTTTTAGTGAACAAAAATAAAGAGAAAGATCTTTATTAACCAATTTCTTTTTTTCATTCCAAAACAAACTAAATAAACAAACTCTCTTTGTTTGAATGGCTGAAAAAACTGATTAAACAAACTGACCTTAAAGGACAACACAATTTCATGTTGTGTTTTCCCTACTTTATTGTATATTTGCTGGACCCTGCCACAAAATTCGGAGTTTAAACTACATAGTGCCCCATGACAGGGCATTACCCTTGATATGTGTCAAGAGGAATACCAGTGTAGTTTTACTTAAGGCCTATTCATATATTCACATTATTAATATTTTGAACCATATATTGACTTTTTACTCAAAATCAGGGAACTTTTTAAAACACTGAGATTACATGACATTGCATTACATATTGCAGCTTTAAAGTGCATCAAGCTTTTTGAGATTGATATGTTTACTAACCAAGCTAGTAATATTTTAAGAGAAACTGTAGCATCTAAAGATGTTAAAAGTGGGTGAATAAGCTGATGATATTGGCTGGGACTTGTTGGGAGATATTGGCCAAAAGCCAGATAATTAAAAATACAATTTTACTGACCTATTTTTATTTTTTTTTAATATGGCTCATTTTTGCATCTTTAACATTCTATAGTCAAATGTCTTAAAAATAATAGCAGCAGTAGTTTATATTGATAAAAAAATAATCACTCACCACGAACACTCTACTGGGAAAGTCTAAGGAACTCAACATTGATCTAAAGAGACTGCATTATTAATTTGTACAAGTCAAGGAAAGTCACATGGAGCCATTTCATAGCAGTTACAGGTCCCAAGATCAACAGTGCAAACAGCTGTAAGTATGAAGTGAACGACACACTTGGTTCACTGCCACAATCAAAAAACACAAACTATCACCTGCTCCTTAAAAAACTGGTCAGGACGGTCAACAGTCAAACAAAAGCCACCAAAAAGTGAGTCTGCAATGAATTAAAAGCTGCAGGACAGCTGTCAGTGTCCACAGTCAAGTGTTTTACATCAACATGAGCTGAGAGGCTTCTGTGCAAGAAACTCTATGTAAACTTTTGGCCACGGACTTTGAATGATTCAATTTCTGTTTCTTTATAATTTTCACTCCGCTACATTTTCGAGGCAAATATTGTACCTGTTAAAAATGTAAAAGAAAGAAAAGTGTACTGAATAATGTTATCCAAGTATCACAATATTAAAGTAATGCAACTGGATTACTTTCTGGTACTTTAAGATTAAGCTCAACACCAAACAAATGCAATTCAGATGAGAGAAAAGATATATCATGTCATGATATATTACTTTTATTGAATCTTACTAATGAATGTGCATTAAAAGAATACACACTTGTGTAGTTGGTTTCACTTAAGACCAACATGATAGTGTGTGAGACCTGCTGAGAAGTGCTGTCCTGTGTGAACGTGTGAATGGTTAGATTAACAATCTTTATTTTGAAATTGTAATCCTGTATCTACTTGTTACTGAATGTATCTGTAATCTATTTACATCTTTAATAATACTGCAAATGCATCCTTCACAGTATTATTACCATCGCCAAGTTGTGTTGTGACTATCAATAACTATCCAGGCCTTTGAGTTATATAAAGACATGTGCCAGTAATCAGTTCTGAACACTTTCTTAGTAGATCTTATGAAATTGTTGTTAATAATTTTGATTTACATGACAATATTGAGAATATTTGACATGTTAGTTTAATGCCAGTGATGTTGACAGAACATAGGCACTCTTAGCTGACAAGCCATGTTACAAATTGCCCACTAGAGAGCAGAATTGTATATAATATGAAAGTCTAGATTCAGCAACACCAAACATCTGTAGTTGCAGTCTTCAACAAGTTTTATGTTATGACATGCGATACAATGAGAAGTTGTAGCTTTACCGATTTGATTCAACTGTGATGCTGAAGATACACAGTAGGTAGGTGCCAAAATACAAATAGTAAGAAACACATTATAATACAAACTGAAACAGTTTACACAGTATTACCAAAAATATATCTATTTAAACGTATATAAATAGAGTGGGGTAAGTCTAGGTACAGTATATACAGTACAAAGATATCACTGGCAGTACTACATGAAGATACAGTTTTTACAGTAAAGGTTTTATTAGCAGTACTAAAGGTGGGGTATAGATAACGAGTTGACCCCCTCTGTCCACATCTTAGGTGACTAAATGTGTGGTTAACTGTTTTTTTCATGCATATGAACCATTTAGCTTTCCTGAGCTAATATTTAGTTTAAACCACTGGTACTGATACTGCTTCACATATGTGTTGCATGGAGTCGACCAATTTATGTCACCTGCGAACAGGTACTCCAGACCAGGATGATTAGACTACATTCCACAATTCCTCTCACAATTTCTTGGTTTTGCCTAGGAAAAATCATTTTTTATGTTGGATTAAGGTACGTGGATTGTGCTGGCCACTCCAGTCTCGTTGGTCTGGAACCAAGATGCTGCTAGCTCCCTGGTGTGTTTGGAGTCGTTGTCTTGTTGAAACACCCATACCTCAAGAGAATTTCCTCTTCAGCGAAGGCAACATGACCTCTTCAGGCATTTTGGTGCATTCAAGCTGATTCATGATCCATTGTAAGCGACAAATAGGCCCTACACCATAGTATGAGAAACATCCCCATATCATGCTGTATGCGACACCATGCCTCACTGTCTTCTCAGTGTACTGTGGCTTGAATTCAGTGTCTGGGAGTCGTCTGACAAACTGACGACCCAAAACAAACAATCTTGCTCTCATCAGTCATGCTGTTTTTTCAACAATGGGACTATGTGGGGGGGTCTTGCTGATAAATTGACTTCACATAGGCATCCTCTAATTGTTACAATACTCACAGGCAACTTTAGACCTTATTTGATCACCCTGGAGCTGGTCATTGGAGTCTTCTTCATCGATCCAATTTAACGGTAGTTTTCCATTTTCTCTCAGCCTTTCTGGCTTTGGTTGCCGCATTAAGGCATTTGAGATCATTTTAGCTGAACAGCCTATCATGTTCTGCACTTCTTTATATGTTTTCCCATCACCAATCAACTTTTTAATCAAAGTACTCTGTTCTTCTGAATATCTGGAAGGACCCAGGAAATGCACTATAACCAGCATGTGCAGATGGCCGCAGCATAAGTGAGCACAACACAGGCTTGTCTGCTTTCTTACTCTTGTAGCTCTACAAATCTTACTAACAGTGTGAATTATTTACACATGACTTGTTGTAAGTCTTAAAGTCTACTGTATTTTCTATTTACTTGGCACAACGACTGGATAATACTAATCGGCTGAACAATGGCACTGGATCAGCAAAATCAGATCTTACTACAAACTTTATGGGATGGCATACAACAGTTCAGGCTTATTTATCTTGTTCAAAAGTTGATTCTATCCAAACAAAACTGAGTAGCATTCAGATGTCCCTGGATACTCTTGGAGAGCAAGGAATCGGGGCAAACGAGGACAATCTACAAGATCACCTGACTCTGAACAAAGAACTGTTCTGGAGAACCGAAGCAGGACTTCCAATCGTCGCTTTGTTAAGATTTCCGAATAAAAAAGGTACTGTGTATGGAAGATCAATATTCCAAAATTGCCACCAAAATTTATGAAACATTAGACAAAATACAAAAATGAACGTAGATATATTTATTAATGATTTCATCTCAATTAACTGGGATAGGATCCAATTAATACCCAGTGTGCAAGATGCCTGGGATTTTTTATAATCAGAGTTAATTCAAGTAGTAGACAGACATACCCGCTAAATTTTGTCAGACAAGGGAAAATGCTGAGACATACAGGCAACTAAGAAATATCACCAAGACCTTGACCTGCAATGCTAAATCAAATTATTATGAAGAGTGTCTCTCTAATAATTTTGAAAATCCTAAACAATTCTGGAACAGTATAAAATCTATAAAAGACCCTTCAGAGAAATGTCAAATTAATTAATCAAATAAGAGATGGCAATATGATAAATCATGACCCTGGAACTTAGAGGAGGTGCCACTTTCTTGCAAGCTCTCCAGGATTGTAGACCCTAGCCTTAAATAACTGCCACCTGTTTCACACCTTTTTTTCATAGAGTGAATGACCTCACTAATTGAACTCTACACTGCTATTATTTTGAACATTCCCCTCTCAATTATTGACTCAGTTACACAGAATCAGCAGCATGTATTTCACACCTGTTGGGTCTGTTGGTTTTCTGTTACTCTACTACACCTTCTAGTAAAGCATTGGCAATGCAGAAATATAATTTCTACCAAAAACCATGACTGATCTGGTTAGTGATGTTGGACTGCTATTCACAAATGCATGTGTGTGTGTTTCTTACAGCGCAATCAGGTATCACTGTTTTGTTGTTGCTCCCGATCCATAATTGCAATGTCATAGCATCGTGACTCTGGGAAAAAAAGACAAGAGAAATACGCACATGAAGTTATTCTTTCAAACAGTTGCTTAAAAGGAAAAGGTCATGTTAACCTGCCTGAATCTCACCAGATATTATTGGGACCTGAACCTTCCCAAGTATTGTTGTTACCCAAATAGAATAAAACAGCAACAACTGGAAATAAACTGAAAATAATAACTGAACTTGTAGTAAAGATAAGTAAACAGTATAATAATATGTTCAAAACATTATACAAAGCCTGGTCTCCGAGTGAGATTCTTGTCGTCAGTCCATTCAGCTACAATGTGTTTTTATAGATACAGACTTCATAGCTTTTTTCCTAGATGGAAATGATGGTCCTGGAGCAACACTGATCTTGATGTTCCGGGAATACCAACACTGTTATTTCAGACACATTTTTCCTACATGTCTGTGTGTGTAAGCTCATGTTGTACAAGTGGCAGGGTTGGACCGTCAAAAGTCTGACCAGCTGGTGTCTTTCATGTCTGTGGTCTGACACTATTCGCTCAGCATCACGTTGCAGTTTCCAGAATGTTTTTGTGGAGAGATCAGACCATCTGAGCCTCATGAGCATCAGACTGCCAGTGGAACTTATGGCCATTATGACATATTTGGTGCCCTTGGCAATCTCAGCAGCTGCCTCCCCTGAACTGTACATCCTCAAACCCTCATGTCCACCCATCTTCTGCAACACAAGTCCAGGAGCATGCAGTGTACAACACCATCCATTTTGGTGTGTCTTATACATGGCAGCTTTGGTTCTCCTCTTACTGATAACATTGCTATTGATGACTTCATAAGTAATTTAGCCTTCAGAAGAGATATAATGTAGAAATTATAATGTACAAATTATTCTGAAGTGGGGCAGTTCCCTTACATTTAATCTTATCACCAAATCCATTTACCATCCAGTGGGCCTGGAGTTTTCAAGGTACCATGGATTTTGGGGACAATGGCAGTTGATTTCTTTGCCTGGCTAGTAATCTAAGCTTATCGTTACATCAGAACCTCCTTACAGATATTTAATATAGATGCACACTAGACTATATCATAATAGGTATAGATGTCAGTGTTGTTGTCAGAAAGTCACTTTTTTCACCATTCACAAGACAGAATGTTGCAAAATAGCCTTGCATGTACTGAAAATAACCCTAACCCATCAGAAGGTGAATGTTTGTATCATCTGGTAATACTGTGAATATAGTATGTTCTGTGTATATAGTTCATGGTGAGGATGGAAATGTGAGGGTCGAGCTTTATACATTAGTATAGAAAAGAAGATACAGTCTTGTTTATTTGTCCATCAGCCTTGCCTGTACTTTTCATTGTCCGCCAGCAGTCATTAAACAACCCATCTTTTTTTGTTCCACTCTGTGTTACTTAACATTGGCTATTTGGTAGACCCTTAACTGCCTCTCACCAAGGTGAGTGCTGATATTTTTAGCATTAGAGGTACCATAGGGAATTGAACTCTCAGCCCCTTGGCAGGATTAGAGGCGTTATGTCCTCTTTGAGCTACATAAGACCAAATCTCTATAAATTATGAATATCAAGAGAGCACATGTAAACACAAAATGATCTTGCCAATGCTTTTCTCCCTGTACTATATTCCCACACTTTACACTTTACACCACTCACCTCAATGGAATCTCTTAAGACCCTATTTTAACCATCTATGATTCTAAAGTGCATGGTTCAAGTGTTCTTTGGATGTGTTTTTTTGCTAGTTAGACATCGGAAAATCTAGTTGCAACGTAAGGCACACAGCCTGAAGGGGCTTTTTAAGCGCAAGTTGATGTCAATGTTAAGAAAAGTTTGTTTTTCAAAATATATGCGCACGATTCCATGTTAGAAAGCAGTTTTGCTAATGGACAGGGTTCTCATTTAAAATAAATAATACATTGCGTTAAATGGGACACGAAAGAGAGGAATGCCACTTCCCAGGAAAATGTTGTGCTCTATAAAAACAAACTTGATGGGAGAATGTGCACCTGTTAGCAAACTCTAACCAAGACATACACATATTTTGGAAGCAAGGGGAATTGGCGACACAAACGGTGGGGTGGTGTATTGAAGCAGATTGTACAAATTAAATGTGAGAGTTGAGTGGTATAATTATTCTGTACATAGCAATACATCTCACGATTGATCCACTTCATATTAAACATTAATTACAGATCCACATTATCATAAACATTCAAACCAGCAATGTCATTTGTACATGTGCATTTAGTGAAGTATAGGTATTCCACACAAACCTTGTAAATGTAAAAGATATCATCCAACACAAATCTGAAATCAGTATGTCCTCATTGTTGTCTCACCATCACACTGAAACACCAGGAGCTCAGCGGAGAGGGGCCGACTGTTTGATAACAAAATTGTCATTATCGGTTTTAGAAATCCATGATTACATCAGATATCATCAAAGGATGAATACTGTATACATACAACATAACAAGTATGATTTTTGTTTTTATGGAGCCTAATTACCGGTAAAATCGCCACAGTGAACACCATCAACTGACAGATGCATGCTGTGTGCCACACAGCGCCCTGTGTGGCACACAGCATGACCGGAGCACACCAGGACGCCAACTGGACAAGTGCAGAGCTAGGAAAGTGGGAGCTGCTGGTTATGGCGGCCCTGCTGCACAGCAAAAGAGAAAGTGTCACAACTTGCGCAATAAATGGAAAACTGCAGCAGTAGACAAATACGAGCAGCATACCTCTGAGCTCTACTGCACCGTCGCTCCCAGCACTGCAGCGGTATGGGAGGATGAAGCCCCAGTGCTGAATAAAAAATGCAACAGCAGATAATACAGGATGCCTACCTTAATGACACGACAGAAAGACACGGACGTGCACACTGAACACACCAGATGCATCGCACAGCAGAAGCAGGGAAGGAGAGCGGTGACCAACGCACCTGGTTTTAATCACTTGTAGCACCGCCCAACAATTAACCTGCACCAGCTAGCACGATGCCATGCAGTGACCAGGGGGAGATGACCCACCTGGCCACACACTCTCTCAAACTGACCTGCCTTCAGTGTGGGGATTCTCCCTCTCTGTCTATCATGTTAATCGTTGCTGCTGTCTGTGGGGCACTCAAGGCGCACTGAGCACGTTTGGGGATGATGAGGTGAGGGGCTAGTTAGCTGATTTGGCGTTATGTGCTGGGGCACACATGGGGTGAATAGTGAGAAAATTTGAGGGATAAAGGAGGCTTGAGCCTGGGAAACAGAGGTAAAGGTCAAGGCCGAGGTGGAGGTAGAGGACAAGGACGAGGACGAGGACGAGGCAGAGGCAGAGGCAGAGGCAGAGGCAGAGGCAGAGGCGGAGGACGACCGGAAGCAGGAATACATGCCCTAAGAAGGAGAGGACCAACATTAGTTGACCATGTGGTGAACCACGGACTGACGCTGAGGGAGGCTGGACTGAGAGTTCAGCCAAATCTTAGCAGATATACAGTGGCATCTGTGATCAGGACATTTCAACAAGAAAACAGGTAAAAACAAATCTTTCTACAAAAGTAATCAACTGCTTAGTATGTACCATATCAGCACTGTTCATATCGGTTCCTGTGAGATCCTATGTATTTCTTTCCACATAGGATTCAGGTTCGAGAATGACAAGGAGGGAGGGGGCCTTTTTTCACACAAGAACAAGAAAGAGCAATCATAAACATGGTTCTGGCCAATAATGCAATAACTCACGGGGGTTCTTCCCTTGTTGTTTTGCTAATGAAGATATCGCCTGTGATGATGACGAAATTCTCTGGCCTGATCCAGCTTGGAGAAGAGATAATCCCTAATATTTTCCCTGCTGGATTTTCTTTTCTTTTTTTGTCAGTCCCCCCCCCCATATTTTTTTATAGTATCTTTTTTTTTTTTTTTTTTTTTTTTTTTTTGGTACAGTACTGTTGTAGCATGGACATCTTTTGTTGAAATTTTGACTGATTTAGATAAATAATATTTTCATCACTCTTCAGCATTGATCTTGTGTTGTATTTGGTGAATTTTTAGTATTGTAGATTTGCACTTTCTCTGTGTACTTCACTAACATTACTCAAATAACTGAGGAGTAGAATTGCTAAAAGTGTTTTAGGTTAAGCGCAGCAGTGTGTAACTGGTTCAGCCAGAATTTAGTCATATGAAACATGTGTGTTTTCATATGGTAACAAAATATCATTTTTATAAAGTATTGTATAGTTTTTGCAAGAGTGTTTCATTTTGCAAAAGGATGTGAGGTGTTCTGTTAATTGTGTGTATGGTTGTGCTAATTGTGTGTAGTGTTTTGAAAAACCGGACCCTCTATTCGAAATCGTGCTTAAGCAGCCGAAAAAAACTGTAATACAAAGTGCCACAGCTCCACTGCATTTTGGAAAATTCCTCAGCTATATGTAGTTTTCTGCAATTGCCCTCCAATCAGCCTATTTGGGCATCAGCATGAAGTTGTCCATCAAGTTATGCAAAAGGTCAGGACTTACACTTATTGGTCAGTGCCTCACAAAGTGGACACACCCGTAGCTGTCAGCAACGGACTGATAAAAATCCCAGATTACAAGATACCTGAAATTAAACAGCAGGAAAGTGTTAATTTGTGTTATTAGAGAATTTCTTTGCAGCAAACTTATAATAATTTATATGTTGGCTTAATAAATATTTTTTTCAGGGTTAGGTGTTTTTTTTTTTTTTCATATATGCAGTTGTCTAATATGCATATGTTCATGCTTTATAGTATAATAATAATTGGAGAAATGATGAAGATACTATTGATGTCATTATTGTAGGTACAGAATGCTGTGGTCAGTGGAAAGACAGGGCTTGCATGTACAGATGAACAGCGCAGGTGGAATTCATCAAAGAACCACTTTTTGTCCACAAGAACAGCTTATAAGAAAAGTTTTATAATGCCTCACCATCAGCAGAACAACCCAGCAGGAGAACCAGTGCAGTTGATGACAAGATTTTTCAGCCACACCAGACACACAGTAATGATTTTGGCTGTGCAAGACATTCTACAAGACATACATTGAAGTTGGTGATACAGAAGCAGCTCAATTACAATTAGAAAAAAAAAAAAAAGTGACACATTTCATATAGCCCTCCTTTCGTGGCAACTATGCAACCAACTATAGTAAAGAAAATGAAGTTAAAGCCTGCCTTCAACTGAAAGAACAGGGCATGAACATTACTCACAAGGGCACTGTTGTAAGTGTCCAAGAACCATGGCTCTCTGCCAGTCCCGCTGGGGTCATCAACACGTGTGTGCTTCTTGGAAAAAAAAAAAAAAAAAAAAGTCCTGTGCCAACCCAGCTCTCACTCACAGAGCAGCTAACTCAGAAATGCAGTGATATCAAACTAGTAGATGGAGAGTTGCAGCTGCAGAAAACTGGCAGTAGGAGATATTATATGCAAGTACAGCTTATGATGTTTTGCATAGGTCTAAAGTCTGCAACTCTTCTGATCTGAACACCCAGTGAGCAGGCTTCCTTTACAGTGCAGTATAATGAGGTGTTTGTGAGGGAGCTAGTAAAGCGCTTTAGAGGTTTTTACTTCTCACACATGCTGCCTCGGCTTGTAGAAGAATATGCTGCAGGAGTTTAAGATAAATGACAGGTACACTGAGATAATAGCCAAGGATTAGTGCACATCTGCACGTGTGGCATGAACATAAATGCGTGTCATACATTAAGAGAATCAGAATGAAATATAAAAAGTTGATGACATTCAATATTGAAAGTGGTTACATATTTTTCACCATCTTCCAAAGTAATGTTCTAAACACGAAAGGTTGTTACAGTTTAAACAAATTCAATGTAAACATTCAAGGTGACAAGGATTCATTGTTTTAAGTAATGCAATAAATGTATACAGTTTATATCATGTAAATGAAATGCATAAGTATTCACATTCTGTACAACAGAACAAGCATTCAAAGAATGTTCACATAAAACCCATAACTCCCTCAATGTTCCGTGTAGTGCATGTCACCTCTTCCTCAGTTAGCTGCCTATGTTTTCTTGTAAAAGAAGACATTATCAATTTAACCTTTCTCCCAAAAAGCAAATCATTTATGGTAAAACCTCTATCTGCCATGACCTCATCGCCAGGCATTAAGTAGTCCAATATTCCTGAGTTCATGGTAATGAATTTGTCACTGTATCGCCCCCCATATGCTGCAAACGGACATGGTTAGTCCACATTGGGCAACAGCTACTAGGTATTTCACCATGTTATGTAAATAATAATGGCTGTATGATTCCCCTCTTGAATCATGGTTTTTGGGTTTTTGTAAAAGACTCTCACTGCAGTCTACAATACATGTTGTATTAGGAACGTTTTTCTTAAATACTGCAGGCATGGTTGCCTTAATAATTTGTCTTGGAAGCCATGGAATTAGAGGTTGCAAAACTTCCTCCAGTTTGTCAGTCCAATGTGATATATGGAACTGTCTGCTCAGATCACCTATTACATGGTTGGTCTCTAATTTCATAAGTGTCATGAGAACTTGATCTTGTAGAAACACTGCAAATGAATTCCTTGCATATCCTCCCAGTGTTGACACAAGGGTGTTAAATGTTTCTAGGGTCATACCAGTGTACAGAAAAGCATCTGCATTGTTTTGAAGCATGCAGTAGCCAATCTCATCACACTAAGTCATCTTATCCTGCACATATTTTTCGCTGGCCGTCTGGCAATAACTATGATGCTGCTGTGCAAGGTCCTACTGTGTATTGACTGAGCACAGCTGCTGGTAAGGGGGATGTGTAGAGCTTCAGATGCTGGTCTGGTTATTAGGTCTGGTTGGCTAGCTTGGCAGCAGCAGTCAGTCCTGCAGTTGCAAGGCAATTGGAAACTAAAAAATATGCTGGCAGAAGTAGTTATCTGTCATGGCAGCCCCCATAAAATTTTGAAGAAAGTTGATAGGGGGGAAAAGTTAGGACAATTACCAAAAAAGAAAAAAAAAAAAAAACTAATATAAAATTATTAAACCATCATCATTTAGTATATATTTCAAATACAATAATACAATTAATGATTCCTTTGTTTTTTTACTTGTTTTTGGCAGTAAAAGTTAAATATTACCATTGACCAAAGAGTAAATATCCATATTGACTGATCACCCCCCTGTCCTGGCTTTGTGCACTTAGTTGCAGTCAGTAGATGTGCCAGCACTACAGTGATCACAATGTTGCCTAAATCAAAATCTGGTTTTCAAAAAATGAAAGAGAGGAAAGAGAGAGAGGAAAGACAAAGGAAAGGTGTTACTCTGTAACCCAGTTTTTCACCAATAAAGGTGGGTAGCTTTCCGTCTGTGAGTGGTAATAACCTGTTGGCTTAATGTCCACAGTGAAATAAGCTAGCTAGCTACAGGCTAGTGTTAGCCCACATTTCGTCAACATTTAATCAGTGCAAGGAATCATTTAGCAAGATTTTCATATTAAATCATTTTCACTACTCCTTTTAGCAGACTTAACAACTGATTAGTCAGCAGCAGCTCAGTCCCCTCCCTGTCCCAGTGAAGAAGCTGAGCAGCATTGTGTTCAATGACATTAGCATCATTGCAGGGAGTCTGTGGGGAGTTCTCTGTCTCTCTTGCTCTTTTTACCATTGCAAAAAAGAAAATATTTAAGAAAAATAATATATGAAATATTACTTTATAGCAGATATATAAGAAAATATTCACTAATAGCAGAAATTCAAACACAGGCAATTAAATATTAGCATAATTAAATTAAACAGGTCGTTCCAACAGATACGTCCAGTGCATCAGCTGTCTGTCAGCCCCCAGTAAAATTGAAATAGCCTATAATCCATATTTATTTCAGAATGATTTTCATGTATTAAAAACAGTTATGAAATACAAAGAGCAGATCTATGTGTATATATAATATAGTTCAAATTCAGCTATCACTAAAATAGAATATTTGGTCAGTAGTTTGGGACTCTTGCCCCTGCTTGGCGGTAGGATTAGGGGAGAATATTTCTTTTTTTATAATTTAATCAGAAGATTAAATCGCAACAACCATATAGCCTCATATATGTATTTTTTCACCCCAAATTCAATGCAACCACCTGTGAGTCTAAAGTTGTGGAGATAAATTAGACCTGAATGTGGGCCTACTACAGGGAGACAGGGAACAGTAACCAGGTAACTCCATCCATCCATCCATTATCTGTACATTATATGTACGCCGCTTAATCCTCTGTAGGGTCGCGGGGGGCTGGAGCCTATCCCAGCTGACTTAGGGCGAAGGCAGGGGACACCCTGGACAGGTCGCCAGTCTATGGCAGGGCTCTACACATAGAGACAAACAACCAGGCACACTCTCATTCACACCTATGGACAATTTAGAATAGTCAATTAACCTCAGTATGTTTTTGGACTGTGGGAGGAAGCCGGAGTACCCGGTGAAGACCCACGCATGCACAGGGAGAACAT
>JARJLU010018462.1:0-18142 GCA_030272975.1 Sparidentex hasta | reverse complement strand
TGTGTGTGTGTGTGTGTGTGTGTGTGTGTGTGTGTGTGTGTGTGTGTGTGTCTTCACAGACAGGTGCTTCATGTATCATGACCACATTATAATCACTGATTGCTCTACAGAACAATCGCAGGTACCAAATGTTCGTCTGCGTTGTGTATTTTTAGACAAAGATTCAGAACACAGAAGGTCCAAAGTTCTGCAGAAAACACCGTCCACCTAATTCTCTGTTTGGCCAAAAGTATGTGGACATGCTGTGCACAGAACCCAGTCCATAACGAATTTGCATTCCTTTGTTTTCCTGTATTGACGACATCTCCATCGTCTCCCCAAAATAACTGTGAGCCAAGTGCTTTTCTACAAACCACAGATTAAAACATTAAAACTGAACGTATCATCATGTTGCAGCTTGTGTCCTGGTCGGGTTTTGGCACAAACAACACTTTGGGATCAGAAAACATCATGCTTTTGTTTTAAACGCCTGCCTTTGTCGTCACAAAAATGTCTGAAAATGTCCTTAAAAATATCCCGCGGTGTGACTCGAACTGCAGTCAGCTGTTGAGCCTTGTTGGCTGTAATAACACCACCTCCATCCCCTCCACCTCCCAATGTGAAAACTGGTTGATGAGCATATTCTGGAGTGTGAACGTGATACGACACGTTCGGTACAGATGTCAAACTTGGATGTAGCAGAGAACAATCTGCTGCTCAAACTCAGCAGAACCACGTGGCTGATTGTTGATTTTAGGAAGAAGGAGGCAACACAAACCCCAGTCTGCATCAGAGCTGCAGGTGAACACATCTGGGTTCCTGGTAATCAGCATCACAGACAACCTGTCTCCACACATCCTGATACCTGAAACAAAAAGAGCACAGAAATGGATCTACTTCTCTCTGAAACCTCAGAAGGTTCGATTCTAGACCCAGATTCTTTGTTTTTGTGTGCGGCCCAAGACAGGGAGGTTCTGAACCAGCCAGAACATCACTGGTACCGTCTACAGGGACAACAGCACCCAGCCACAGTCTGTTCACCCTGCTGCCTCCTGACAACAGATACAGAAGTTTCTGCTGTCGCACCACCAGGCGACAATCTTTTATTACATAACGACAATTCAATTCATCTTGAGTCTTGAATCTGGCTCCTTTGAGAATCAGTTGACTGATATATCGACCTGTGGGGAAAACCTTCGACTATCGAATAAGAGAAATACGTCTTTTTTTCCTCCATATTTCATAGTTCAGCTTGTGTGTTTGAAGTCTCAGCGCTCGGCGCCCGTGAAGGAAATCTGCTCTCATCACTACATTACTGCATACTTTATGACAGCATATGCTTTGCACGAGCCATCTGGTGCGTTTCTCCACAGTGGGGTCAGCTCCTGGTGAATTTGTATCAGTGTGTCACCGTGTTTGAGGCGGCGGTGGGAAGAAAGCGAGCGGGGAAAATAGAGACGCCGAGCGCTAACAAGCCTTCATTAGGCAGGACGGCGTGTAACCAGATGGCTTCACGCCGCGGCAGCGCACGGCATTACAGTGGAAGCAGAACAAGTACAGAGAGAAGGAGTCACATTCACGTGCGTTACATCATACAACAGGCAGGTGTGCAGGTTGTGGAGCTGTAATGATGTATGGACCTCCCCCCCCCCCCCCCCCCACGAGTTGCTTAGCAACAACACAGATTTGTTTCTTGGAGAAGCTGCTCACCCGTCCACCATCGCTGAAATCCCGTTCTTACCCCCCTCGTCCTCTGTTCCCAACAGCTGGCTGACATCGAGGCTTGGAGGGTTAGTTTGAGATGATGCCATGAAAGTGATGTAGAGAATAAAATATCCACCAGCTGCAGAAAAGGTTCGTTATCAGAGCAGCTGAAGATCTTCAAACCTAAAGAAATATTAATCGTCTAAACTAAGATACTTAAAGAAATGTAATCACTGGTTAATCTCACACTTCATACTTAAATACATGATATAAACTGCATCATCACATTATAATACTCAATACGTGTTACGCTGGCAGTCAAACACGACCTGACCAGCAAGTCTGAAACTGTCAGATTTTAGCTCAACTTGGACTCTTAATATGTTTAATTTCATTTTAAAATGTAGATGATCATCTTCCTCTCACAGCTGAGCTCCTCAGAGTCTCAGTCACATTATCTTTGATTAGATGATATTGATTCTGATTCTGCAACATCAGAATGAATTATAATATGTACAATAAGGTCTGAATGTCGTTTAAAAGAGTGAAGCGTGAAGTTCTCACAGCAAACAGAAAACTGAAATCTTCCTCCTTTAATATTTTATATGTATCAGTTAAACACAATGAGAAATCATCCTGGAGAATAATGTGTTAATAATAATTCATGACTTCAGGTATGATTATTTGTTCGTCTGTGCACCGTTCTGATTGATCCGTATGTTCGTCTCTTTAAACACACGTGGTTGAAAAGTTGAATAATTAAATCTGTTGTATAATATCGACAGATTTTCCTCTTAAATGAACTTCATGTAACTTTGATCTTTTACACAGATCCGTTTTTATCTCGCTGTCGTCAAGCGAACGCGCTGACGTACTTTCCATTTTTACATTTGGTGTAATGGAATTTATATTTACATTTGGTTTACATCACATCTCCATCTCTGTAGTGTGTGTGTGTGTGTGTGTATGTGTATGTGTGTGTGTGTGTGTGTGTGTGTGTGTGTGTGTGTGTGTGTGTGTGTGTGTGTGTGTGTGTGTGTGTCTCAGGGTTTCCAATCTGCACCGTCAGTTGTTATTTTGCTCTGTTCTGTTCATGTTTAATTCATCTGCTATGTGCAGATGAATCGACTGTAAACACCTGAGGCTGCGGCTGTAAATGAGAATCACACTCAGTTGTGTGATTTTATCTTTTAATCTTGTCAAATATGACAAAGTCTGATGTCAGTCTGTAGAAGGAGAAGCTTTAAATTGTATTAAAACAGTTCAAGATGTTTTTTTTTTTGTTTTTCCCCATTGCAGTTTTTAAGAAATTAGTTTGATTTTGTCTCCAGAATACTTTTATTAAGACAAACAGCCTCTGAGGAAACATTCAGACCTCTGTGGGATATTTAATAAAAGGCCGTCATGTTCTTCTGCTTTTCTTCTTTTGTACATCTGGTTTTCAGTCGCAAGATTTTTTACCATATTTCAAGTATTTATAATTCTACATGCACTAAATCCAAAGTCTACCTGGAGCCTCCAGATGAGCTCACCTGCTCCCTGCTGAAGATTCTCCAGGCGTCAGTTTTAAAGTTATTTGTGTGGATGTGTGAACGTGTTGATTCTTTACCTATGGATCATTTTTATAGTGTCTATTTTATCAAGCAAATATCACATAGAACCATCAAGACGTGAGATCTGCACGTCAACATCGGTTAAAGTAAAAAACCCTGACGAGGGTCTCAGTGAGGCGTCGCTCGTCGCTGCTTCTCCTGAAGCAGAAATGATAAATTAAAGTCTGTAAACTCGTTCATGCTACACAAACATGCAGCTGTCGTCTGTCAGTGTAGAGGCTTGAACCCAGGATGCTGTGGTGGAGACATCAGACACTGATTCTTCTTTCTCTGAGTCCCTCTGAGGCCAGGCGTCATCCAGGAGAAGCCTCAGGTCCAAACTTTACATAGGAAGCCTCTTTCTCAGGAGCGACCACATTCACACCTGCTGCCTCAGTCCGATCCGTCTCCAGGGAGCGATGGAGGCTCGCGGCCTCTCAGTGGAGGTGATGAGGGACGGTGCTGCTCTTTAACTCGCCTCACCCAGACTTATCCTGCAGGTCTGGGAATTAATTGGTGACCTTCCAGTCACAAGCTTGCTTCTCTGACCTTTACGACACCACTGGCCAGTTTGCAAGTTGAGCAGTGTTTGGGTGCATTTCTGCAGAGTTTCCTCTCCAGAGTTTGTTCTACAAGTTTTATTCTGCCTCCTCACAGGCGACAGTCAGAGACGGCAGGTTGTCAGGTTGGACGTACGTTCAGTTCTTGTGAATGTAATATCTCAGGAACGAAGGGGATTTCACAAACATCCACTTGGACCCGAGAATGAACATAATGTTCTTCAGAAACATTATTGAACACCTTCACTCAGGAACAGAAGGGAGATTGTGGTTTCACATTTGATCGGATCCTGGATCAGTGGCGCTGATGCTGCTTGTCGAGATCGTCTTCATGTTCTGTCAGAATCAGCTTTATTCAAACCTTCACACTGACAGACTCACAGCAGCAGCACAGGCTGATGGTTCTGCTGATCTTGATCTTCAGATGATTGTTCGTGCACCAGGTGATGAAGCTCTCCATCAGTCCTCTGTCTCTGAGTGGAGACAGGACGTCAGTGATGACTTGGATTCACCAACAGCTTCTCATAAGACTCTGTACAAGTCTTCACTGCATGTTCCATGAGTCGGGACAGATATTCCACTTCAGCTGTGACTCACTCTGCATCTCTTCGGCCTGCTGCTCTGTAAACAGTCTGCAGGTGAGCGGAAACCACACCTGCTCCACCTTTCTTCTCCATCCACATCTGCTCCTGCTGGGATCACAGTGATACTCCACAGTAACTCCACCGTGCAGTTGTGCAGCGCGGTGTCCTCATGGGAGAGAGAGAAGGGGGTGTGTGTGTGAGGGGCGGGCTGAAGGAAGCCGTGTGTGTGTGTGTGTGTGTGTGTGTGTGTGTGTGTGTGTGTGTGTGTGTGTGTGTGTGTGTGTGTGTGTGTCAGCGGAGGGGCTCGCGCTGGCTCCGGGAGGCGGTGGTAGTGGAAGGCGTGTGCGGGATCATGTGCGCTGCGCGCGGCGCGGCTCGTCTCCGCTGAGTCGCTGTCCGCGGTGCTGAGAGGCTGAAGGGTCCTGTGAGATGCACCAACTGTGACGGAGTAACACAGGAGCGAAAATGAAGTCGATCCTCAATGCCTTAAAAAAGGAAGGTAAGCAGGCTGCTCCGTCTTTTCACACTTTAAAATCCGGCGCGTCGGTTTTTCGGACGTTTCGTGCGCGTAAAAGCTCCGAGCGTCAACTTCACATGAATGTGGAGCGATTCTGCTCAAGAAAAGTACTCGGGCATCCTTTTCTGCGTGTTTAAAAGTGCTTAGCATCACTTGAGGTATTTTTACCGGCGCTGTCAGGCTGTAGGTAGGTCGGCGCGTATTTAGGTTACAAGAATAATCTTTTTTTTTTTTTTTTTTTGTTCGGACGAGAGAAAAAGGAGGCAGCACCAGTTTTAAGGTCACAGAGACAGAAGTGGGACTCCGAGGTGGAGAAAACACCCACAGACGTGACTATGTGCCGGTTCTTCACCCAAACAGAACCTAAACAGCGCGTCCATCTGTCTGCGTGTGAACCATGTTGGCGGCTTGACGCGTTCACTGTTTTCTCAATGGAGACGGAGACCGGAGCGTCCAGCGCGGCGGGCTGCAGCCTGTATGCGGGGAGAGGTGCCACAAACCCGGATTCTATTGGGATGAAGTGACGCTCAGCGTGTTTCATGCACTTTTACATCCGGAGCTTTTTTAATTAGCGCTGCTTCCTCAACACTCATTAGCACGAGTAAGTGGGATGTTTGGGCTGAATGCTGCTGTGTTGGATTGCATTGGTTGTAGCTGATTGTAGTGTGTGTGTGTGTGTGTGTGTGTGTGTGTGTGTGTGTGTGTGTGTGTGTGTGTGTGTGTGTGTTAAGGCTGCAGGTTTGATGGAAGCTGCAGCAGCCAGATAACATATTGATGATGTCACTGAAGCCTCCAGCGGCAGAAAGTAAAATCTAGTTTGTAAAGACAGTTTTTGTTGCGTGAAGGTTTGATGTCCATCTTTTTATTCTTGGAGAAGAAACTCAGACTCTCTGGTGTTTCAGGCAGCAGAGATGTTAAATCATTTGATTCGTACCTGTGACACCTGCAGTGGAGAACTTGTGCTTCAGGCTCTCTGAGCTGCTGCTGTCAGATCTGATCTCTTCAGTGCTGCATGTTGGACTTTCTTGCAGCTTTTTGATGGCAGAAAGATTCAAACCAGCGACTGAAAGAGAAAAAAACTGAAGGTGACATTAACCGTGTGCACTGATGAAAGAATGTAATGATTGTTAACTTCAGAGAAATGAGTGACCGACCTGCCAGATTCAATGACAGTGTCACTATAAAAATGTAAATGTGAATCGTTCCGTCGTTCCCTCTGTTCCTGTGTGAAAACACCATCTTATAGACTATAAATACTCTGTAGTGAGCCGTAAATTGAGGTTGCGGGAACTTATGAATCATCACCATTTTGCGTCACAGCTGACAGCGTAATTTCACATGACTGTAATTTACCCATCTGTCATGTCATAAGCACAGGCAGAGCCGTGCATTGTGGGATTTTGTTCTAACACGTAAGGAGCTCACAGTGGCCGATTTCTGCTCCATTGCAGAAACTCTAATATGGACTGAACGCAGGAATATATTAAATGTCAGCAGTCCAGGAAGTGAAATGAAATGTTTCAAACTGGGACTCAGCTCACAGGAACACAAACTGTCTCAGCTGCTGGTAAATGTAGAATAAAGGTGAAGTCGTCGACAAGCTTTTCTGACAACAACAGGAGCTTTAAATGTCTTTTTAATCCGAGTCCAAACACACTTCAGTCTGCAAACTTTGTGCTTCAAATTACACCCAGATATCAAAGTGTCCTCGATGGATGGATTCATCTTCCTCCCTTCACTTAAACTGAAGAGAGCCATCTGATGGAAATGTCAAATATTACATCTTCTTACTAAATGTGACAGAAAGTTCTGCAGCCTGAACCAGAAAACAAGTCTGTGATGATCCGTTCTGTTGAATCAGACCAGCAGGACGTGTCAGAATCTTCTAACTGATCAATTCAAACTAAAATGTGAAAATCTAAATCACATCATGTGTGTGTTGTAATTTGCTGCCTCTGAGGTTAAAGGTCGTATATGTAAGAAAAATAGATTTTTGAGTCTCATTGCAAACTGACACACACACTCGCCCTCCATTTATATTTTTATTAAGTCAGCAGCAGCATCTGAACACTGAAGGCTCCTCACAGTTACTGAAGCAGCAGCAAATTAATTTTCAATATTTTTTCAAGAACGTAACTAATTAACAAACAAAACATTAACGCATCCAACGACTTATCAGAAAATATTGATTCATTGAAAAAACATTGAATTTTCACAGTGTGATGACAGAATACCCATGATTCCTTGTGTAATCAAGTGAGCACGCTAAGCTAACCTAACACCTAAATCCACATATCAGCCAGTCATCGGTATGATTCTGGAGCCTGAATGGATCATTTTCAGAACCTCCACCTCAACCCATCAGAGGCTAACGTGGCTAACGTTAGCCGTGCTGAAACTGCTGCTGGCGTATTTAACCGTGGTGCCATCAGCTGGTCTGCACGTCACTGTAGGTCCAGTTCAATACGTAACAGAATTCATACAACACGGTTCAGGTTGTCAACAGCTCAACACCTTTTTCGCTGCTGGTCGGACATCAGACATCTGTCTGTGACGTCGTCCTCTTTGTCGTTGGAAAATCTCTGTTCTGTTCTGGGCTGATTGTTGTTCAGCGTCAGAAGAAGAAAATCAATCACGTTTGGTGTTTAACGATCCAAATAATCATCCTGATGACTCAGTCGCTCGCCGTAGTTTTTCCTCCTGATGATCTGAAACATGTTTGTTATTTACAGTCAGAATCTGAACAGCTGACTTCACATCGTTGTAAAACTCTGATTGTGTGACAACCAGAAGAGAAAAGCTGTGATGTGACACTTCATCCGGCCTCAGCTCGGAGCTGCAGCTCAGCTGAAGTTAACCTGACTTTGATGAAGTTTCTCTCTCCTGCAGCGCTCCCTGCAGAGTTTGTCCTCCATTCACATCTCGGCCAAATTTAGAGATTTTTGCTCCGTTTTCTCGACGTATTACAGCTTCAATTAGCCAGCGAGGGGACGCCCTGGTGGCCTAGAGGTTAAGGCGCCGACCGCAACATCCTCAGTTCACGTCTTTAGTCAAATCCTGTCAAATATCTTAGGAGAAATAGCAAAGCAGCCTCCCAGTATCCTTTATTTTGCTGCCGGGAGCTCGTGTGTGTCGCAGTGTGTGCTCCTCTCTGGCTTCAGGGACTCGTTTGTGGGGTCTTTTAAGGTTTCCAGTAATAATATTTTAATTTCCCAACCATAGAAAATAGGCAATTTAAGATTTAAGTTGTTTTTTCTGGTTTGGACAACCTCTAGAGAAATGAAGCATAACTGCTTCTTCTTTCTCCCACAGGCTGGTCTGAGTGTGAACTGACCTGCAGACTGAATGTCTGTGAGAAGTTGTCTGATAAATTAATCTTATCGCCTGATTTTAACCCAAATTTTACCTCATACAAACACGTCACAGTGACACAGCCCGGACTGCAGAAAGACAAACAGCATTTGATCTCTGTGTATTAGCATAATGTCGACATCATCATTTGTCTCAGCTGAGTGCCTCCTGACTCGCTGACCTCTGACACGCGCTCTGTGTTTCAAGAGCATTTAATTATATAGATCCCACTGATTGCTTTTCCAACTCTTGCATAAGACGCTCGGCTTGTTTTGACTCCCCGCCGCTCTTTCACTTGATAATTAATTTGTGTGAGCGATTATCTGCAGGAGATTCAGAGGAAGGAAGCGAGCGGGTCGATGCATCAGCCCGAGTTTGAAAACTCGCCCCGGCAGCTTGGAGGGCCTCACGCACCTCAGGGACTCACGCAGATAGCCTGGTCGCTCCGAAATGTGCTAGCTCATTAGATGTTAGCACCTCTTCTCTTCATCAACACGTCGGCTGTAGACACACACACACAGAAAGGTCTGAGATATTAGTCTGGGAATGTGATAATGACTCAGTGAATCCCCTTTCAGATGTTCAGGCGAACAGCAGGAAGCTGCACCACAGCTAGCGGGCGACCGTGATTAGCACGGTACCGTTGTACTAATCAGCTCACAATCAAGAGATGCTTATTGGAACGGGCCCTGGTTCTGTTCTGCTCTCAGTGCACTGTTGTAATTGCGAGGAGGAGAGCCGGCGATGGCTGTTGTAGGCTCGTCATCTCACAGTGTAATGGAGAATCGTATCCGTGGGGAAATCAAGGCCAACCTCCATTACTGGTTCAGTGCGACGGTACAGTGCCGGCAGCGAGGGCCCGAGGAGCTCAGCTCGGCTCCTGTAATCCTGATAATCATGCTAATGATGGTCAGAGAGAGAGCAGTGTGGAGCCACAGCCAATCAGCAACCTCAGTTCAATATTCGCGTGTGTGTGCGTGTGTGTGTGATAGTTGTATCCTTCCTTTATTGATTTTCGGTGTCCTGTGTTGGAGTGAGACGCAGTCAGAGCGAGAGAGAGATTCGATTTTGATGGATTGAGAATGAAATGACAGGACATGTGCAATAACACCAGAGAACGAGTGTGCGTGTGTGTGTGTGTGTGTGTGTGTGTGTGTGTGTGTGTGTGTGTGTCTGTGCACAGTCCTCTGGTGAGTCTGACGTCACCGAGAGAAAAAATAGCACATGAGAAGGAAGAGTTGAGTTATTTATAGGTGGTCTGATCTCCTCCCCTGTGGTTTACAAATGCTGATATGAGCTTTGTTTCCACTCAGCACATGAGGGGTTAACTGCAGGCCCATGATACATTTCTCCGGTGTCGGTTTGATTTTAATTCATTGTTGAATTTCACCAAACGGATGTATTGTGTGTGATGTGATGTGATGTGATGTGATGTGCGGCTGTGTGGACAGTACAGGCAGGGACGGTGTGTTTTTGTCGGCTGACCTGCGAGTTTAAAAGTCTGTTGGATTTTTGATCGTTGCAGTTTTGGTTTGCATCATCAGCACGAGCCTTCAGTCATCACAAAATCCACCGCAGTTTTAACATCGACCTTGAAGTCTCGGCAGGGTCAGAGGTCCGCTCGTCTTTTTCAGCCAGATCTCTGCAGGAATACTTCCAGGATGTTTTTACGCGCACCATATGTTCGTGTCGGTCCACGTCGGGATTTGAAGATCAATAACAGAGTCTGAAAGATGGATTCCCTTCAACAGGTTTGAAACAGATGCTGTGTTCGCTCCACTTGTTTGGATCAGAGCGCTGCTGCAGATGTATGAAGGGACGTCTCGGGCTCAAGAGACGCAGCTGTACAGCGACACTCTGAGTGATTTCTGATGTTCCTGATCGCTTTGATTCTTCTCGCTGCAGCACTCAAGACTCAACACTTACTGTTTTAATGGTTTGGAGCAGCCGTGTAGCGGGCAGCACCACACTGCAGTTACAGCAGCGGTGCTGTACGGATCAGAACAACTGGTTCTCCATCCTGTGAGCGCAGCTGCTCCACGGTTACACCTTTCCTCTCCGGGCCCGCTCAATGACAAATAGTGTGGCTGAGGTTAGAAACAAATCATTCCAGGACTTTGATCCAAGGTCAGTGTGACATTTTCTCTAATAGTGGCTCAGAGTTCAGGGGAGTTAGCAGCTCTTCATCATCAGTGAAGGGACGGGGGAGCTCTGTGCTGCTGCTTCAGGGAGGAGGAGGAAGGAAGGAAGTGTCTCCACTGACAGACTGCGGACGGCTCGCTGGTTCTGGTACCAGATAGTGTTTGTAGAAGTTTGTAGAATCTGAATAGCTGTAGAGAGACAGTTTGTTTCTGATATAGTGTCTGATGACTGAAGGTCCGACTGTTAACGCCTCAGACGACAGTGAATCCAGGGACGGTCAGAGAGGACGGCGATGAACGAGAACAGAGAGTCCAAAGAGAGACAGATATAATATCTCAGTGTTCGGTGAGAAAATTCTGCATCAAACCGACATTTTAATCTGTTGGACTTTCAGGCAGGTGCGTCTGTAGTGTTGCAGTGTTGAGGAGGTGCTCAGTTCGGACCTCGCAGGATGTTTGCACCTTTTTTTTTCTGTATACTGAATCTTTCTCAATATGCCGGTGCATATCACTCATTTTTAGTTTAAAAGTAAAAGTATGATTTCTGTGGACTTTGCGAGTGATGGTGTGTAGCTGGACTTTCTTCTGGGCTCTGACTGGACTTCTGTTTGTCACCGTGCTGCCAGTCCGGGCCCGCGACCATAAACTAACAAACTCCTCAGACTTTAGCACATTTAAAGTTGATTTTGTAATGAAATGTTGCCATGTTTATTCTGGAAGCCTCTCTGTCAAATTTTCAGAAACTGTCCCTTCAAACACTTTTTACTTAAAAAAAAAAAGTTATGTCCTTTCCATCAGCACTTTATTTAAATGTAAGAATCAGAAAGAAGAAACAAGCGAATGTTCTCTGCTGGAACAACTGAACACTCACTCTCTCCTCCTGGTTCCTCCTCAGTGCCTTTCCGCGAGGCTCCAGCCTACTCCAAACGCCGCCGCGGTCAGTCTTCTGGCAACGGCAGTGGAAACGACCAGTCCCTCTCCTCGCTATCAGCGCCAAGGGTCCTCCTGCGCTCCAACAGCGACAACAACCTAACGGTCAGTCAGTACCAGCAGCACGGTTCTCCCGGCAACTGGGCTCCTCATCCGCAGCAGCACCAACACGCCCAGGCCCACCTGCACAGGGCCCCCCAGCAGGGTCACCCGCAGCCTGGCTCCTCAGCATTACACCGCAGCCTGTCACCCCAGCTGCTCCAGCAGATGCCCAGCGGCAGCCCCAATGGCAACGTGGTGGTCCGGACCATGGGGAGGGGGGCGAGGAGCCGGTCTCCCTCCCTCAGCCGGCTGGGGGAGGAGGCCCGACGGGCTCAGCGCCAGCCCAGGTGAGTCTCTGCAACACACTGGTGAGGGGAGAAGTGTGTGTGTGTGTGTGTGTGTGTGAGAGCTTTGTTCCTGCAGGTCAGAGGTGTTCTTATGACTCAACTCTTTACCGTCAGTAGTCTGCTGTCGTGTTTCGGCAGAACGAAGCTTGGAGCCGTCACATGTAAGATGCTGTCATCATCACTTGTGTACGTGCACTTCAAGAGTGAAATGAAACAAGACCACGAGAAGTTTTCCTTCAGATTTTGGCATGTTTGGCAGATTTGGGGTTTAGTGTTACGCCTCCACACTGGAAACATTTCTTATGTTATCGTGTTTTCCGTCCCTCTCTCGTGCAGATGTGTCTCAGCAGCGCCGACTAGATTCTGGTGGTCAAAGATCCCTGTGACCCTCCTGTGATTATGGCACACATGTCCAACACAAACAAATGTCTGAGGGGGTAAAATGATGAAGGAACATTAAAAGTCAAAGATCGAGTTAAACATCGTGATGTTCTGCAGTAGAGATCTTTGTAGACTCACAGGACACAAACAACAAAGCTTAAGTGGAGTCAAATCAGTTTTGTGTCCTGAGTGTCTTCAGGAGGAACATTCTGTTCTGTCGCTCCCTGAACGAGGTACTTGTGTGTGTCGACCCGCTTCACTTCAGTTTATTATCCCAGATGGAAAACTTGATTTGCAGTACAGGATAACAAACACGCAAGAGCAAAAACAAACAGCACAACCATGAAAACACACACAGTAAGACAACAACACAGCCTCTGTAATACTGTCTTACATGTACAGATTAAACTGTGTTATTGCAAAGGGAGCGAAGGAGTATTTACTCCTGCTGCGCTTGAGCCGGGATGTAAATCTGCGACCTGAGGGACGAGTTTCAGATACAAAATGAAGTCGGGGGTTTGTGCAGTCTGACATGGATCTGGACCTGTGGAGAAGCTGCTGGTTGGTCTCAGTCACCTTCACTATACAGCTCAGCCTTCATAGAAACATGAGACCAGATTCAGTTCATGACTCGTGAAACAAAGGCATCATTTTCACCTCAGAACTGACATTAAAGTCCTGTTCTGGATGACAAACAGAGCAGGGTGGAGCTCGACCACCTTCAGGTGATTGTTGTAGCACCGTGTGATGAAGCTCTCCATCGTCTGAACTCTGTAACAACAGAACTTAATTAATTTGATTATATCCCTAAAACTCCTCACTACATATATTATGAGTCTGGACAGATGGACGTAGACTGCAGCTTGACTGGTTGACACTGTCTTGACATGAGGAATACGACCGAGTCGTAGTAATTCTGCTTCGTCCCGGTTTTCAGCGACCCGTCTTTGAAGATATTGCAAAAAGCTCTGACCTTTTCAGAAATCTGATTACCATCCTGCTGCATGCACACAGACTCACAGTAACCAGGTTACTGCAGATTTCTCTCATTCCAAACTTAACCTGGTGACTCTGATGAACCTGATTGTTTTAAAGGAAAAATGCAGATTTTAGAAGCCTCATATATAAAGACCAGAACAGGTTAATTTGCACACGACTCCACAGTGTGTTGAGGTTGAGGAGAGATCGGTTGTTGAAGTTGAAGTCCTGTGTTTTCCATCCTGATCACCTCTCTATGGGAACTCAGCTGCTCCTACGTCACCTGAATTCCTCCTTTGCTCCCATCATTGTATCTACACCACTAGAGGTCCACATCGATCAAGAAATATGAATGTAGGTCATGAAAAGCATCTCGCATCTTGCATCTTGGTTGGAGGCAAAAAAATCCAGATATGTCAAATCCTGGACACATAAAACCTGAGAGTCTCTGTGTGATGGAGAAAATGTTTTTTTGTGATTTTGGGTGAACTTACCCTTTAAACACGGCCTTCCTGCTTGGTTCAGAGCTCTCAGTGTGTCTGAACGAACAGTGCAGTATACATGTACTGTACGTACCGTATACATCCTGTCCCACCATCCCCCATCCGAGATGATGTATGACGGGTTCCTCTGGGAAACGTGCCATCAAACAGACTCTGGCTTCCTACAGTAGCTACGGCAACCGTTGCTATGGCTGCATACAGACACTTTGCAAATGCATCCAAGTTTTGCACGTACGTATGTATGTATGTGCACTACGTACTCCTGCTGTACGTGCACCTGTGTGTGTGTGTGTGTGTGTGTGTGTGTTCATTCAGAGATGACGCCGTGTGTGTGTGTGTGTGTGTGTGTGTGTGTGAGAGAGAGAGAGAGAGAGCGAGCATGTGATCTGGTAGAGGATTAAAGTGTGACTGCCGTTTATCTTGAAGCGATGTAACTGTCAATCCCGATTAAGACACATGCTCTCTGGCCTCTTCCTCCTCCACCACCTCCTCTTCCTCCTCCTCCTCCTACACCACCTCCTCCTCCTCCTCCTCCTTCTTGGCAGATGGACACATTTGGAACTCTCTGCTGCACCAACACTACCCACACTCTGTAGCTCTGCCTCTGTCCAACACTGAGGAGAGGAACAGAGTGGAGAGGAGAGGAGATGTAAAGACGAAGCAGCAGAGTTGAGACAGGAGAGAAAGGAGGAGGAGGAGGAGGTGAAGGGGGATGAGGAGGAGGCAGATTGAGGGGTTGAGAGTGAGGGTGGAGAGGACGGAGGGGAGGACAAGTGGAGGAGGAGATGAAAGAAGGGCCAGAGAATCAGGGGAGGACAGCTGGAGTTGCTTCGCAGTAACATGAACGTCACAATCATGTCTCGACATACTTCAGCGTTAAACTCGGGGGAGCTTGTAGAGAGAAAGTCAGTTTGATCATCGACAGCAGGGATGTTTCTGCGAGCTGACAGCAGCCAGAGAGAAATGTGCCTCTGCTTTCCCCCCCCGGTTCCATCTGAGGAGCTTCAGTGTCGTCACATCAGTGGGGTCTACATGTGAAACTGTCGACCACAGCTCTGTGTCAGTATCTCTGATTTAACGACCAGTGGAGTCGTACGTCACATGCACGTCTGTGTTGAATGTCATATATGGTCGCCACGATCACGGATGCTGGTGGTCTGACTGACCGAGCCGGTTTTGGTCGACATGCTGAAAATGTCTCCTGTTGTCCTTAAAAATATGCAACTCCAACTCTTGTCACCCATCAGCCTTGTGGTTAATAAGCATATAATGTAAAAGTGATCTGCCACGTTTGGTACAAATATGAACCTCGGATGTTTCTGTGGTTTGCAGAAATGTTAACTGCTTACATTAACGCCTGGTGACTCCTGTGAGAGGTCAGGTGACTCCTCTTTGGCCAATAGGAAAGAAGATCTGAAGACTGCAAAATTCAAAGATGAATAATGATGTCGGTCTGTAACCTAATCACCATTTTGTCTCTCGTCAGGGACGTTCGTAGCTCCGCTCAGCCCCTCGTGGCTCAGTCACAGAAACCAGCTAATTAATGACTTCTAATCAAAGATCAAAGTTGATTTTTTTATACTTACTTTTTTAAATTCAAATTATATTCATGTCTTAAAGGCTGTATTTCTCATTGTCACACATTCCTTAAAAATGGAATAAATCCACCTCCTCTGAGCCACAGATCAACGATGTTCGCCTTCATTAACATGAACACACTCTAGTTTATTCTGAGACCACAAATACTCACTAGAGCACCAAATGTGGATTAATCTGCCGCTGAAAATAGTCCCCAACAAACGCACTATTTCCTAGATCCTCATGACTGACTGAAATGTCTGAGTTAGCGTCCTGTCACCATGGAAAACACTGGTTCCTGTTAAGTGACAGGACGTATCGTGTGTCACGCCCTTAATTTGTGCAAGGTATCGTGATATGGAACCAATCAGTCATTTGCTTTGTCTCAGTTCAGGTCTGTGTCCATCAAAAGAGCATCTGAAGGCCAATTACGTCACAACACGGCATGAAGTCTGTCCCAGTCTGAAGGCTCCTCCAGATTCTGCTCCCTGTTCCTTCGTGGCCTCACATATTCCAAGATTCGCGCCCGAAAAAGAAGAAAGAAAGAGGGAACATGGCGACATCGTGTGGCGTAGATCGTCTCTTTTGCAGGTCTAAAACATCTGGTGACACAACCAGGAAATGCTCCAAAGACTAGACCGTCCCATTTAACAGCAGCTGACGAGGTTAACAAGGTCTCTGAAGGACTCGCCTTCGAAGACCACAAAGGCCGAGTCCTTCAGAGGCTGCAGACCCTGAAGTGGGATACTTTAATTGTTCTGCAGCAATACACAATCAGTATCTACTTCAGAATAAACAGAAACAATTTTTATTAAATGCAGCTGACGACACACATCGGCGGACTCCACCTCGCTGTAAAACAGCTGAATCGTCGCTCTTCCCAGCGTTCCCACCCAGCTGCCCCTTAAAGCCCCTAATGCCGGAGCTTTCCCTCTTCGCTCCAGCTTCCACTCCTCCTCTTCCTCTCCAACCAGTAATCCCATCCCCCCCTCCGTCACCCAGCCTCCGCCCACACACACACGACAGCGTCTCCGTGGCTTCCCCTTGCTCCCACTTGACATGACATTTGTTGGAATGCAACACTCACACACACACACACACACACACACGTGAGCCCACACACACACACACACAGCGATACACACAAGCGCACGGTGACAGCTGTCAGTCAGCCCCGGGGTGTCATGGCAACAGCTTCCCAGCGAGATGTGGTGAGAAATGAGATGTGTCCAGTGTCAGGACACACAGCTCTGCAGATGATTGAAGACTGGCAGTAATTTGACTTTTCACAGCGAGAAATCTGTTGACGAGCGCTCGACACTGAAACACTGTCGTCGTGATTTCAAACAGACGAGACGCTCACAGAGAACGACTCTTCACGAGGTCCAGGCGGGCGATCCCGGAGGTCGGAGGTTTCCATACGATTCATAAATATTTTACTGTTAATATTTACAGCTGAGATCTGGCATCATCATCGTATCTCTGTAGGTCTGAAGCATCACAGGCGCCTCATATTACAAACAAAATAGGATTACATCACAGAGAAGATTTCCTCTGTGTGTTTGACCCGATTATAAAATTCCCCTGATTGATTTCACTCATAAAGTCGTAAAGCAATAAACCCACAACCAAGACAAAGACACCAGTTCAGCAGAGTCTGTGGCACGGACGAATAAAAGGACATTAAATTACATACAAATCAATAAAACTTTAGATTACATGTGACACAGTCTGTGACTTAATGTGTGTAATTAAATGTAATTTTCCATTTCATTGTATTAAATTAGTTTTATAGAAGTTTTTCCATCATGGAAACTTGTGGAGAAACATAACGTGTTTTTCAAATAGTAAACATAAAAATAAGAGATTTTCAGTCAGTTATCCTGCACACACTCACTCAACATGATCCAAACTTTACATTACATGTGACACTAGACTTGTTGCATGTTATTAAAATAATTAAAGTCTGTGTTTCAGGCAGATTGTTACAAGACTGTGACGTTTGACGTGTTGGCGTTCGGGTGATTATATGTCAGTTTTGACTTCACAGCTTTTTAAAGCAGACCTGTAATACTTTTTTGTTTTATATCAGTTCACCGTGCAGGCGGAGCTCCTGTTTCCCACAGAAAACACTGGCCCTCAAACGCCTCGTCAGTAGTCCCGCCTTTAATCCCGTCACTTGTTGACATCACAGCACGTCACCATCATTCACGCCTGTAGGTGGAAGTGAAGCTAACTGGAAGCTGAAAACACGACAGAGCCAAGCGGCGACACTTTGAGCGGTGCTGGCTCAGGCGCGTGTTAGCTGACCAATCAGAGCAGACTGTTTATTATGAAGGGGGAGGGGCTTTAAGTGGCAGTGCATCAGATAGAGCTGCTGTGTGAATAAAACAGTTTTATGAGCACCAAAGCATCAAAACTATTCCAGCAGTAACATAAAATAAAAATGATAAACGTGAACATGAGCAGAATGCGTCTTCCCTCCTAATTATTCGTTCACTGCAGTTTCCCATCGCTGCTGTTAATAAACTGCTCTGTGTTTATCTTTATACCTGGCTGAGATCCAGTGTGAGCCAGACCAGCTCCAGATGTGGTCTAGACTTGTGAACCACCATGTGTTGTTCCTTAACGAGTGTCCACATGCATGTTAGCAGCTCACCTGTGTGTGCACCTATGACACAAACTGCACAATATATAAGAATGGAAATGTTGATATTGTGCAATATTTGTGTCTGCACTGAGATGGTCTCTCTCTCTGTCTCTCTCTCTCTCTCTCTCTGTCTCTCTCTCTCTGTCTCTCTCTCTCTCTCTCTGTTTCTCTCTCTCTCTCTCTCTCTCTCTCTCTCTCTCTCTCTGTCTCTCTCTCTGTCTCTCTCTCTCTCTCTCTCTCTGTTTCTCTGTCTCTCTCTCTGTCTCTCTCTCTCTCTGTTTCTCTCTCTCTCTGTCTCTCTCTCT
>JARJLU010018461.1:38720-77139 GCA_030272975.1 Sparidentex hasta | reverse complement strand
GACCAAGGAGATGGTTGTGGACTTCAGAAGGAAGAAACCACAGCTCCAAACTGTGTCCATCGAGGGGGTCGATGTGGAGGTGGTCAGGACCTACAAATATCTGGGGCTGCAGCTGGATGACAGGTTGGACTGGACAGCAAACATGGACGCTGTACACAGGAAAGGACAGAGCCGTCTGTACTTCCTGAGAAGGCTGGGGTCCTTCAACATATGCAAAAAACTGCTGCAGATGTTTTACCAGTCTGTGGTGGCCAGCGTCCTCTTCTACGCTGTGGTTTGCTGGGGAGGAAGCAGCAAGAAGAGGGACGCTGCCCGACTGGACAGACTGGTGAGAGAGCTGGCTCAGTGGTGGGCACAGAGCTGGACTCTCTGGTGACTGTGGCAGAGAGAAGGACCCTGGACAAACTGCTGTCCATACTGGACAACGCCCACCACCCTCTGCACAACACCTTCAGCAGGCAGAGGAGCGTGTTCAGTGGCAGACTGCTGTCTCAATCCTGCTCCACCAACAGACACGATAACTCTTTCGTCCCCCTGGCCATCAGGCTGTACAACAGCTCACAGTGATGTCAGGAAGCACAATAGACAATGGACAAATGCACTCAAAAGTACTCATCTTTTATAGCCCAATTTCATTTAATTGCACACCGTCCCCTGTCCCCTTAATACTCTTTACCTCTATGTCACTTTATATTTTTAATATCACTTTATATTTTTATACAGTTGTACAAAACATCCATCCATCCATTATCTGTACATTATATGTACGCCGCTTAATCCTCTGTAGGGTCGCGGGGGGGCTGGAGCCTATCCCAGCTGACTTAGGGCGAAGGCAGGGGACACCCTGGACAGGTCGCCAGTCTATCACAGAGTTGTACAAAACATTTTTATAAAAATGTTTTTGGATGCTTGAATTTCCTCCGGGATCAATAAAGTATCTATCTATCTATCTATCTATCTAAGCTGTGACACTCAGCGCATTTACATGACACTCACTGGGTTAGTTCAACTATGATCAGATCTTTAAGATGCACGTATACACCTTAGTCTGACTAAAATCGGACCGGATCGGATTTCTCATAGTCAGATTAAAACACCTAGATTATTGATGCATGCATGTACACATTCCATCAGATCGGCTTGGAGCTTTGCGTTCTGCTCAGGCCCGAGATTTTTTTCTCGGGGTTGTGAGCCTGAAGTAAAAGTTATTATTTCCTCCGAAATAACCACAAGCAAGAGCGCCATTGTGCATCAAACTATGGCTGTAATCCAACTAAGATGTGTATGTAAACGTACTGAATGGGTGCTCATCAGCCAAAATTGGCTCCAAAATTGAATAAGATATATGAAAACAGAACTACCAGGAACTCAAACCCAAATTAAAACAACAAAGCCCTGGCACTCTAACAGGCCAGGGAACTGAACCCAAGCTCAAATCAACAACAAGACTGTGAGGCCAGCGCACCCTCCCTCCTCCTGCAACACACCTGTAATCAGAGAGAAAGAGAGAGCTGCCCTGATACTGCCTCCTTTTACCTGCTCAGGTGATTGCCCACACCTGAGCTCAGGAAGGCGGAGCAGGGCGGAGACAGAGGACACACACACACACACACACACACACACACACACACACACACACACACACACACACACACAAGGCACTGACCTGGCCACACGTAACACCCCCACTCTGTGCTTGTGAATAACGAGGGAGCAAACGTGAGGAAAACAAAGAGGGGAAGGAAAAAAAAAAAAAAAACATATTCACAAGCCTAAGAGTGCAAGCCTAACAGTGCATCAACGTGTTGGCCAGGACACTGTCCCATCCCTTTCAAAGGGTTCTCCTACAATAGGAATCGGGTAAAGCAGAAACAGGTGAATCAGCTGATTTGGCTTACCGGACAGCTGACACACATGACAGGTCCAACAGTGGCGGAACCGCTGTGGGCCTTCAACTTGCTTCACAACCCCTCAGTCATCTTGTGGATCAAAATCTAGCGGCGTCCACTTACGCATCAGCACGTCCTCCTTCAAAAAGTAACTGGGAGACCCACCCCCATCATCGTCACCACAACCCACACCCCCACAAAGAGAAATCAGCGTGGGATCACGCTGCTGCTCAACAATAAGCTGTTCATATGACATAGAAACTTTACTTACCGACTCCTCCACTGGAGAAGGGGGAGACGGAGGCAGGGGAGAAGACGGGCCTGGGGGGGAAAAGGCAGGCTGAACAGATGAATCACCGTCAGCCATAAAACTATCACCATACTCCACTTCCCCATCACCAGACCCTGACAGTGATTGACATTGCTTCTCTGCCACAGCGCGGGTAATATCGCAGATGGAAAACCCTGGAAACTTTTCCACCAAGTCATCTGGACACTCAGACCGAGGCACGGGTGTCACTTCAGGACTAAGCAGAACCTTCACACTCGCCAAATCGTTCCCCAGGATGAAAGACACCCCTCTCACAGGAAACTCATCACTGACCCCGACAACAACAAGCCTTGTAACTAACTCAGAGTCCAGGTACACAGTGTGCAAAGGAACCCCCACAACCTGCATATCAAACCCACAAACTAGCGCAGCTGCCTCAGTTGAAGTTGTCTCAGACAGAGGCAACACTCCTTTTAGAATAACAGACTGAGAAGCTGTACTGTCCCTCAATCTAACAACAGGAACTTTCGGTCCATTAGCAGTCAGCGAGACTGAACCCTTCATAATGAAAGGCAAAAACACATCAGGTTTATCATGAAGAGACTGTTCAGGAGTGGAGAGAGAAGAACTGGAACTGCTGGGAAACTGACACAGTGAGCGTTCGGTTTTTAACAGATTGACAGCTTTAATAAACCTGAATTTTTTATTCAAAGCAAAACGGTGTTCAACAGTATGACCACGCTTCTTTCAAAAAAAACAAACCATGTCACTCTCCTTAACCCCCACACCCTCTCTTCCCCCTGACGTCATGCCCCCATCCCACTCGACTTCTGTAAGAAAGGGGAACTGGGCGGAGAGAAACTGGGCCCCAGGGGGGACTGCAGCCTATCATAACTGTCTTCATGCATCAAAACATACTCGTCTGCAAGAACGGCAGCCTCAGCAACATTCAGTACCTTACAGTCATTGCTGTGTGTCACAATCCGTTCAGGCAGGCAATTTTTAACGTCTTCCACAAGCACCAAATCACGCAATTTATCAAAATCTGAAACCTGCAGAGAACACCAGCGATCAAACAAAACTTGTTTCTCATGGCCAAATTCCACATGTGTCTGGTTATCCGACTTTTTAAAATGTCGGAACCTTTGACGATATGCCTCAGGCACCAACTCATATGCCCTCAGCACCGCCTTTTTAACGTGCTCATAATCCAGACTCAGCTCTGATGACAAAGACGCATAGGCATCCTGAGCTTTACCTGTGAGCATGCACTGTAAACGTAAGGTCCACGCCTGTTCGGGCCACTGCAAGGTATTAGCAACATGTTCAAACAAGGTAAAATATTTATCAAAATCTTTATCATTAAAAGACGGGACAAAACTGATGCATTTGCCGTTGTCAAAACCACTGGATGAGGAGTGAAACGGAGATGGGAAGGACTGCTGCAGCTCCAGCTCTTTCAGTCGAACCTGCCTTTTTGTTTCTTCCGTCTTCCGCTCCTCCATCTCATTTAACTCCTTCTCTCTCAAATCTAAACAGCGCATCTCCAACTCCTTAAGACGGACCGCTTCACTCACATCTGAACCTGCACCCTCCACATTCGCTTCACTCAGCAGAGGACCCTTGTTAGACAATACAGACAAGATTTCATTTTTAATAGATTGTTTCTACATCTGCTTAGTTACAGGGATTTCAAGGAAACTGACCAGAGAAATGAAATGCTCTTTAGTACAAGTGTTAAACTGTCGGATGAGCCACAAATTTCTCAGCATTAAACTCCATAATGACTTGAGGAAAAAAAAACAAACAAAACAAAAAAAAAAACCATGGTGCACAAGTGCGCAGTTTGACATACACACCAAAACACAGGTTGTAAACAAACCAAACCGTACTATGAATGACAACAAAGGCACACCACAAAGTCACCCAGGTATGGCCTGCACAACCTGTACAAGAAACACTGGCACTCAGTTGGACTCCACAAAAGAAGACCCAACATGGAACAGACAAGCCCCCAAATATGTTACGGCCCCAAACTAAACGCAACCAAAGACTCGAACAAAAAGAGGCCAGTAACATATAAAGGATACCGACTCAACACAGTCAAGTTTAAATGTTTTTATTTAACAAAAGAAAAGGGCAGGGTTCCTGGCCAAACTGAAAAAAGAGGGAAGAGACCCCAGACCAGCCATGACTACTAACCTACTAAGAGAAAGTAAACAAAAAGCTACGAAAACAGAACTACCAGGAACTCAAACCCAAATTAAAACAACAAAGCCCTGGCACTCTAACAGGCCAGGGAACTGAACCCAAACTCAAATCTGCAACAAAGGAGAAAACAGCAAAAAGACTGTGAGGCCAGCGCAGCCTCCCTCCTCCTGCAACACACCTGTAATGAGAGAGAGTGAGAGCTGCCCTGATACTGCCTCCTTTTTCCTGCTCAGGTGATCGCCCACACCTGAGCTCAGGAAGGCGGAGCAGGGTGGAGACAGGACACACACACACACACACACAGGGCACTGACCTGGCCACACATAACACTCCTGTGGAGTGAGATTTTGTTCATTCATTTCTTGCTTTGAGGGTTTTTGGCCTCTGTGTTTTGTTTGTGTGTTTTGTTCCACAGTAAGTTACCTTTTTGTTTGTCTAGAATTAGAAGAAGTTTCTGTAGCTCATTTGTCACTTTGACTAAGGGAAAAGTATTTTCAGTATAAAAGCTTGCCTTAACTGTTCCCACTCTGCATTTGAGTCCTCTTCCTAGTCCAGGCCTGACAAGATGGATCTGTGAAATGTTCCATTCTCCTTGGGAATTAAAAACTATTAAGACTAATTTAAACACTGGTGGCACCCGTCCCTGCTGAAAGATATTAATACTATCCACACACAATCCGTAACTCAGTATCACAGGCTTTCAATACCTTGGAAAGCTCATCGATATATCCTCTGTCTGATGCCATTACTGACCACGAATGGGGCTCAGACACTATTCCCCCCTTTTAACTTGCATAGTTTGGTGGGCGTACCAGTATGCCAGAATTCTCACAATATATTTGAGCAACCCTCTCTGTTTCTGTTTAAGAAACAACTTTGTATGCTTAACATGGCCGAAAGCTTTGGAGGGAGCAATGAAGCTCATTAGAAATGAGTTTTGGTCTCTATATTTATATTTTCTTTCAAGATATACATATGAATACAATTTTCAGCTTCAAAACTCACACTTCTTTACAAAGAATCCACAGCATACACTTAGCAGCATCTCAGAGATTGAGTGGGCCCTCATGATTTGCTAATTTTTACAAATGAAGCTGCCTTGTACTCAAACACAGAACCTCGTCCCGGTTTACCTGACTTTATCTGCCACCTAGTCTGATGTATCAGTGCAACCCTAATATACATACATCCTGATATATGAAGATGTTACTTATTGACACCATATTGATATTTTGAGTAATATTTTTTTTTATTTTTCATGTCTCACTACTAGTAGACAAATCTAAATGTGGGTTAGATACTTACACTCTTAAAACACATGACACTCTGGCAAACAGTCACTGTCACACCTGAACCATATCTCTTGCTGCCAGTAGTTCCTCAAAGGATGCTTATTGGTTTAATGTCAGGAGGATCGACCACAAGCACACAGTTTGAAGCCTTGCACAATGGATTTGCAATATTACGTGATCAAAGGTAGGGCAAGTAGTATATGCTTTCCATATGGACTGCCACAACAACTGCAGATGTAAAGTACAAAATGCAGAATTCTTCTGATGTCAGCCTTAATGTTATATTAATTATATACACATTTAATTTTCATCTTTTTCAGGTTTTGTAAGCAGAAAATACTGGAGAAAACACTAATGTCTTCATAATTTCTTCACTTGTATTTTTATATTTCCACTGTTGAAATGTAAGTCTTTTTTTATGTTTTAACAGTTTCATTCAATACAATTCTAATTCATTTCTTACCTGGTGTGATCTCCAAAGGGCTATGGCAAATATGCTATTTGTCAATTTCCGTGTGTGTATGTGTATGTTAGGCTTATGGGACTGCAGATGTAAAGGCTAACTCTGGTGCAATGCATTAAATGGTTACATTCATGTTTTAATTCCACATTGTCCCTTACAAATAAAATTTAAATTAAAATTAAAATTGAGGCTCACCTAATAATATAATGATACAGATGAGGATGGCGATGATGGCTCCAGTGCCGAGTCCAGCAGCAATAATTCGCTCCATGTCCACACAGTCTCCATGGTGATCACACTGGCAGACCTTGACTCTCAAGAAGGACGTGTTGGACATGGGCAGGTTTCCAGAGTCTGTGATCGTGATGGGAACCTTGTAGATCCCACTGGCTAGAGAGGTGATCCGCAGTCGAAGCTGGGCATGTTCACCTAGAGTGTGATCACATGAAGATGGAGGAATATAATAGATGCTTAGTCATTGTTGAGCTTGAGTATGCACATCAGGGGTAAAGTTTCTAAACTGAAGGTGCTGAGTCAGGCTGTGCAAAATGTCAGCTGTCAACTAGAAGGTTGTTAAGGAATAGATTCTTCCCTGAGTATATATACTATACATATACCTGCTTTGATTGATTTTACTCTGCTAATTGCATCATTTAGTTCCTTCTTGGTGGCATTAGAAATGGATTTTTAACAATTTCACTTTGTGCCCCTCTCATAGATGGTAAGTGAATTTTGTGAATCTAGTGAATTGAGAAATTCTTTCATCTAATTGTCTCCTTTTGCAAGGGGCTATGAATATACATTTTCATAGTAACTTTTTAAAAACCTTTTATTTCATGTTCATGCAGTGATTGTTCCATATGGGGGTCTCTTGTAATATAAAATAACTATAGTAAATAGATAGTAGTCAGTATAAAATAACCATAGTAAGTAAATAGTGACTAATGATAACTGATAATAACTGTTATAACAATAAAAGTAAGAAATGAAGGGTAATCAAGTGTGAAGGAGATGCTGAATCATGCTACACGGCACCAGCTGACTGAAATGTGCATCTACTGTTTAAAGCTTCTGTAGTGTGATGAAGTGAAGTGTGAACCAAAAATACAACACTTTTATTGTTCTTTGCAATGCCAAGAATGATGAGATAAAATGGGATATACCAAGAACGGGAAAGGGTTATCAAAAAGCCTGCAGGCCAGAGTTTCTAAGAGCTAATGATGCAGGTAGAGAAAAAGCATCTGCTTAAAAAAAACTAAGTGAGGCAAAAAGCTACTGGTGTACGTGCAGTTGTGCTCGGAGTCAAAGATACTGGAGTCATGTACACCAAAATACACACAGGTGCAGAAGGTAGAACAGGGATTTTTCAGAGAAAAATAGTGTCAGAAGTAAGAAATAAAGAAGAGCAGGGATTGGTTGAAGCCTGGAAAGACACTCCAGTTTTTTGGGTTTAAAGTAGGATGCTCAATGCTTTGAACCTTGGGACAGATTTTGTCTGTGTCTGATCTTGTGCTTTGTTTGCTGGCAAATAAAGTTCTACTGTACTCAGCCTTGAAGACTCCTGGTGACTATTTTGATCTTTGAAATCTTTTTTTTGACCAACTGAGAAAAGTGTAGCTGATTTACAACAATCTTATAATAATAATATTAACTTTATTTCTATAGCACTTTTTAAAAACAAGGTTTACAAAGTGCTTTGACAGGCAAAGCAAAAATACAATTTACAATTACAAAGGACGATAAAATCTCTTGCATGAAATGGCTTAAGTAACAGAGGTAATGATTCCTCTAGGTAGGCGAAATAACAGAAATGTAATAAATTAAGTAAATAAAATAAAAACACAAAAACAAAACTCAAAAACAGTTGGAATAAAAATAAACATGGAGTTGAGGAGGGGGAGGTTACTGATTCTATAACTTCAAATAAAATTCCGGGGTTGGAGTGATTTGCTAAAATTAATTGAGAAAAGAGTGAAGTTCGTGCTTCTTTAACTGCTTTTTGATAATTTGTCATGATTTCTTTCCAGGTCTGATAAAACACGTGTAAGCCTGTCTTTTTCTTTTGCGTCAGTGTGGTTATTTAGCCAGGGTTGCAGTGTTCTACTGGTTTTTTTGTTGTTGTTTTTGTAGGGGGCAATGATGTCCAGGGCAGACAGGAGCGGTTAAAAAAGGAGACCAGCTCCTCTGTGTTAAAATCAGGGTTAAAAGCAGCCAAAGAAGCGCTGAACAGCTCTGAAAACTTGCTAGCTGAACTGGTGTTAAAGACCAGTGGTGCGCTGTGAATAAAAGGAGTTTGGGATATAATGATATTAAATAAAACAGCTTTATGATCTGACACACAAATATCCTTAACAGTTAGATTATCTGGGCTGAGGCCACTGGACAGAACCAGGTCCAGGATGTGACCCTTTGAATGAGTGAGTTCTTGAACTGCTTGGGTAAGGTAAAAAGACTCCCGAAAATCTAAAAAATCTGAGGTGAAAGATTGAGGGGGACAACATGAATGTTAAAATCACCTAGAATAAGAATTTTGTCATAAAATGAGATACAAGCTCTGCAAACTCTTGGATAGAAGCAGAGTTTGGTTTGGGCGGTTTGTAGATTACTAAAATAAATACTAGAACCTTTGCATGACCCGTAAAACCAAGATGTTTAAAAGAAGTAAAACTACCATGTACAACCGGCATGCAATTAAAATCTTTTCTGTAAATGACAGCAACCCCCCCTCCCCTGCCTGACAGCCGGGGTTGGTGGGGGGGCCAATAAGAGGACTAAGATCTCCCTGGGACAGCCATGTTTCTGTGAGAATAAAACAATCTAGATTATTGACAGTAATAAAATATGGCATGAAAAGGATTTGTTTTTTAGGGATCTGGTGTTTAAAAGTCCGATCTTTACAGGGTTACAGCTGCGAGCAGGAGGGGACAAAGGTTGTAAAGTGACTTCAGTTAGGTTATTGTGATTGACAGCAGATGAGTGTGGTCTTGAACATGCTGCAGACGGTCTATGATAATGGATGATGGAGATTATGACTGAACGTGTACAAGTCCTGTTTGTCAGAGAAGGGAGTGCTGTCAGTGATGAGACTGAGTGCTGAGGTAATCAATGTAAAGAAGAGTTTAAAATAGAGTAAAACAAGTTGTCTGTTAAAATGCATGAGCCCAGGCCATTACGTTGAATGCCATTACGCTGGAAGAAAGCTGGACATTTCCAGAAGAGATTAAAATTGTCAACAAAGGGTATATTGCAGGCAGCACAGGTTAACTGCAGCCAGGTGTGGGAGCTGACTGTGACCTATGCCATGGTTGATTCGGGGGAGGGGGGCGGAGATGAAGAATTGAGGTGGAATTCGTCCTTCCTGTTCTGTGATCTTCTCAACCAAGCGGGAGCAGCTGACACAGCTGGGTGAAGAGGGGATTGGAGCCGTCAGGTGTAGATGGGGCGGCTGGGGAACTGCAAGTGAGAAAGGAGGCCAGTACAACGCTGACAGTGTAGGAAGAATGAGTGACCAGTGGAGCATTAACGTTAGCTGCAGACCGGCAGAGCACTGGCACTTACATGCATGGGCTCCAACCCAGAGCCCACAGCGCTTGATATGGCGTAGGCAGAGATTAAAGGTCCAGAGAAAGGACATCAAGAGGCAAACAACTTACCTACACGGTTCCAACAGGTGGACCCGCTGCAGAGATTAGACTACGGTTTGGGTCGGAATTTGGTAGTGGTAGTGGTAGGCTGTTAGCATCCAGTGCTAAAAACAAACCGGCATTTGCAAGGTCGCTGTTAGAATCCAGTGCTGTTAGCGCTGTTAGCAGGTCGCAAACGAGGCAGCTTAAAAACACGTCCAAAGACTAAAATCCTTTATCCAGGTAACCGATGTGGGTTAAAACGACCAGGAACTAAAAGGGTGATTGTGAAAATGTAGTTAAATCAGGATAGAAAATAAAATAATGAGCGAGCCTCTAACCAGTGACTTCCTGATCCTCGTTTTGGTACACCTGTATCTGATTCACTTGAATCTTCTGATGCATTGACCTGCACTGCAGGAGGAGTAGTCACTGATCTTATGTATAGTGGCTGAGGCTAGGAACCCTATTGTAATTGTAAAGATTTGTTTTCTCCCACCAAAAGTGGAGCTGCAGGCTAAACCATGCAAGGGAGGGTAGTGCACTTTTGAGGGTTGGTCCAGACAACCACACGTACCTCAGACACAAGAAACTACATATATCCACCAGCAGGGGGGTGCTATAAGCTAGGCCAAAGCGTTTTTGCCTATAACTCCCACAACGTTTGTCACACATTCAAAAATGAATCTCTTTGCTATTAGCCATGCCCACTTCCGCCAAGAAAGTTGTTCGCAAAATCGCAAAAACTTGAAAACATACTTTTTCGAACTCCTCCGTGGAACTTTGTCCAATCTGCATGAAATTTAGCATGTACACTCTTCAGCAGGACCTGATCTAAAGTTATTACAACAATTTCGCTCGGTGAAAAACGTGCAAAATATTTACGAACAAATTTCTGTACCTAGCTATAAAAATGTAAACTGTTTGATATCTCGATCAAACTAAATGCTATTAAAACCAAATTTGAGATCCTTGGTTGCCATGAGACTAGGAAGGGAAGGTGGGAAGGGAATTTGGCAAATTTTGGCCATTAGGGGGTGCTACAAATACGGGAAGTTTATATCTCTTCAACGGCTACACCGATTTTTACGAAATTTGGTCGGTATGATGTAGTGCTAATAGTGAGGCCATATCTTGAAAGTAGTCATGACTGGTCAATGTGGGTGTGGCTTATTACAAGATAAACAACAAATATTTATTTAAGCCAAACTATTCAGCTTTGAAATTTATATGGTGCATATAGAATAGGACACAGTTATTCAACACCAAAAATTGCACATGCACTCCACTAGGTGGCGGTATAAAATAAATAAATAAATAAGACAAGACAAAAGAAAATATATACAATACTGGCCCCACTATCTTTGCCAATCTTGGTTTGGAACGAAAGACAGCAATAGAAACAACTGAGCTTCAAAAAGAGAGGGGATATTTCAGGCCCTCAAGTATTATGATCCTACTGGAAGGGAACAATCTCTCATAGAATCACAGTCAGAATCAGAAATCCTTTAATGTCCCGCAGACGGGGAAATTTGTTGAAGGGGAAGGTCTAGTCATTCTAAATGAGTCATAATTATAGTTATAATTTCAAAGACAATTTCACACCCAAGTGGTTACTTTGTTGTATACATGGACTCAAACTGCTGGACTCCAGTCGACAAAATTATAATATTGCTACCGGCTGGAATATAATATTCCTGCTTCATCAGGCATTAAACAGAGGATCTTTGAAATTCTCGCACCTTCTTCTCTGCCTGAAGTCCTGCTCTCATATTGCTTCCTTGGATCCCCAACTTAGGCTGCCACTCTATCACTCTGCTGAGCGGTGACTCTGGTACCATGTCAACTGCTACAGGTGCAGATATGACCTCCATGAATTTGCGCCTCTCAAATTCCTCCCTCACCTCACGTTACTGTATGTTCCCCTTAGTGTCCTAATGAATCTGCATGCTGGTTAATGGCGTCTGCAGTCAGATGCCTCTCTCCTTTAAGACTCTTTCAGTGGATCTCTGTTGCATAGTCCTGATGTAATGACAGGATTTTGTTTCACATATAAATTTATTTCTTCAACACCTCTCTCACAATTCTCTCCTTGGTAGAAAATTTCAAAAAGTTCACAATAATAGGTCTCGGCATGGCCCAACCACTGTTGGGGTGAGCAAATGGTGCGCTGTTTTTGCAAATTGAAGGCCTACGTCAAAAATTTGAACTATGCTCACAGTTCCAAAAATGAACTACTTCATAGTTCTTTTTTTTCAATATGTTGCTGCGAGCTATTATTTTTAAAAATCATTGACACAACCTATATAGAACCACAGTTCTACACAGTGAAGTTTACACAAAAAGGTCAGATTTTTCCCACCTGAATCATCACTGACCTTTTCATAAAATTGTTTTAAGTAATTATACGGAGATGCTGTATTAATGGTGGAGGCAGAGACTGAGGTAGTGCTGCTGCCTTCATGTGTTGTTGCCTCCATGCTTCGCATATAGATGACGCATGCGGCGGTCTGACTCTGTGGTGGCTGGTGTTGCCTGTGTTATGTCCATTCAGGACAAATTCATCTGTGTTCGTTTGGTAATGCCTCACTGCATGTTTAGTATGCAGCTGTTTCTGTCTGAAATAGTTAAGTTTCGTTTTGATCCAAAGTAAAGCGAGTTGCATGCACAGACCTCTTGTCCAGCGTCCTTTTTTGTACATAACAGCCAGATTGGGTGATGTTCCCCTACATATCAAGGCCTGTTTACGTTGTGTTTTAGCTGGGTTTTCACCTGGAAGGCTTTATAGAAATGTGGCACTCTCTTGAATGAAGTTGAACTGTGAGAGAGCGCTGTTCACAAATGCCAGAATTAGCATGATCAAAGGTAGCACCACAGCACACTGTTAAAACAGAGAATGCAATCCCCTGCTCCTTACATTATTGAACCCAAGCCCAAATGACAAAGGACTGTATGTCCTAGGGTCATGGCAAACTGGAACAGATCCACCAGGACACTTTAAGATAAATGTAACTAGGAATACTACCACATCCACGCCACCCACCACGGCTGACTTTCAAGTAGGACCAACGGTCACATATCTGCACAATGTTACTTATAAAAGCAAGTTAGCTTTGGAAACAGGATATGACAACAAAAACCTATAGCTAGAATGGATGTGTTATACCGCAATACAAACTAATAGAACTGACTGTGTGGCCTGCGCTATGGCGAGACCCATTTAGGTACTGCACCATTCAGACTAAATAACCAAAATGATCCAGACGGTCTCCACTGTACTGTCCAGTTGTTTGGAAAAAACGCCACAGACACTAGGTGTAGAACCCTATCCCTATTGTATCCTCACGTTATTTATCCAGATGCCCCTCCATCAGTTACAGTTAATGCAGAAAACTACACTTGTTTCTCCAGATCAGGGCAAGGTGTTGATGTTACCCAACGGCTATTGTACAGAAACTGTTAACATCACTTCTGACACAGGCAATTATACTGCAGCTGCATTTGAAGGTCACAGTACCCCTAGAGCTGACCTCTGGTGGCTGTGTGGTGACAAGAAGTTGCGACCCCATCTCCCCTCAAAGTGGGCAAGGGAGTGTGCTTTAACACAGCTACTGATGCCCGTCCACATGATCCCTACTGAAGCAGTTAGTCTCCACACAAGACTACCACGTTCTCCTTATCATCGCAGTAAAAGAGACGCCCCAGGGGGGTCTTTTGACTCCCAGGTATACATTGATGGAGTCTGTAAAATGTTTGGAGATTACTGTTGCACTTTCATTCCCAATAACACAGTCCCAGATGGCAGCATTACAAAAGCTCTAGCTGGACTAACCTCTCTATCCCATGAGCTGGCTGAGAACTCAGGAGTCAATGACCCTATCAGCAGCTGGCTGGACAATCAATTTGGACGATACAAAGTACTAATTGCATCTATGCCTGTTTCGATTGGCTGTTTCCTAGCCATTATCGTATGTTGTGGTTGTTGTTGTATTCCCTGTATCAGAACCTTGGTTAACCGTTTGATTACCACTGCCCTCTCAAGGGAGAAAGAACCCTCCCCATATGCAATGCCTCTAATAGGTGACAAAGCCGAATAAGAGGACAGAGAGGGCGCAGAGGGGGAGAGCCAGAATGGCGTAACTGCTCCCTGGACTCATGACGAAGTGGTTAACAATCCTTTGGAGTGTGCCATGCTAGAGGGTTAGCAATCTCGCCAGTAGTGTAGCAAGCACTGTTTATCAGGTAAATCAGTGTTAAGCAAAGAGAATGCAAATGAAAGTCATTACTAAATCTGGTCAAAAAAATCTGTTCTCTCTGATATTACTGTTTTTGTATATGATCTATGTTGTTATTAAAACAGAGCCATCCCTCTCAAAAGGCCATGTAGCTGACCGCAGCCAGTGGTCCACATCACAGCTCGGTGTGATTGTACTTGAACACGAAGAAATGAGGGATCAGGCATGGCATGACTCTGTAAGCTGCCCATCTAATCATGAGTTAGAAAACAGTACTGGTAAATTCTGTTTTAAAACTACTTCTGGAATACAGGGTGAATGCTATCTCTGTCAATCACTGTGCCCCCCATCAGCTGTTTCTGCATGTAATTTCAGTGAGAAGATGGGATCACAGTTGTGAGATTTGACTGTTACAGACCTGGGATTTCTATTTATGACACGGGTGTTGCACCTAGAAACTGTGGGGGGTACCAAATTGCACAAAACAACGGTTGTACATAATGTCGCTTTACTTTTTGACTGGGTAGGTAAGACTGACATTTGGATAAATTGAGCTCACCCCTTCTTATGCCTAATTCTTACCCCACTGCAAGACAAAGTTCACTTTAGTGAATGCAGATACATATGAAAATGTACTCTCTTACTCTCTCTTACTCTTATTAGTTATTTTAGTTTATTATTCTCTAACATGTTTTTCATTATTTCACTGACCATTGATACGACTCAGTGTCCAGTTACGCCGTACATCTGATGGACGACTGGCCAACTCGAAGGCAAATGGTCCAGCGTTGGGGGTCAGGTCAGGGTCACTGGCTGTAATGTTGATGCCATTGGGATCTGGCTTTTCACACATTTCAACCTCAGGGGGGAAAACGTGAGGTGCATTGTCATTTATGTCCAGCAGGTACATCTGAAGGGTGCCTGTCCCACTGGCAGGCGGGATACCTGCACAGAGAAAAACATGTTCAATATTTCTTTCTGTTCTTTTACTAAGTTAACTTAGCAGCGACAATGTACAACATATTTTTGATATGGCCTTAAAATAATATTGGGACAATTTTAAGACTATATCACATTAAAAAACATTTGTCTCAATATTCTGAAATATCTTCGAAAGCACTTCATAAATGCTAGAACTGGGTGACAAAATCAAATATTTGTGACCAAATAAATCATTATTGATCATACAACAATGTTGTGCAGATGCTTAAGGTACTTTGACAGAAACAGAATGAGATTTTTGATAAATAATCATCAGTAGATATGTGGATATAATGGCTAAATTTAAATTTCTGTCCTTACCCGAATGTTCTCATACTTGTAAAGACAACCCATTAAGCTACAACCGTTTGATCAAGTCGTATGGCAGTGTTTTTTTCTAGCCCTAAAGAAATTTGCTTTTTCCATCTTACACATTGCTAAACTGAACCACATACACTCTACCCAAATGTCTCGATCCCCAACTACCTCTGGGCTGCTCTATGAACAAGCTACTGACACGCGTGAGTTGTTCAAAAACTTTCTTTTTAGTAAACTCTGTGTACACAAACAATGTTTTCATGTGTAGAGACACTGGTGATACTATGAGCAAAGTTTCATGTTGTGTCGAGCCTTCTTAGTGTTTTAAAAATAGCAATTTTGATGCTAGCGTTAAAGTGTCCCATGTACTCCCATTGAAAATGAGCCAAAAACAAAAATACGGTCAATCTTAAAAGTGCCTCTATCGTCGTAATTATGCTTTTACACGAAGGTTTGACTCGGGTACATTCACAAAAAAAGCCTATGTTGCATTTCGGCGAGAGTTTCACTTTAAAATGAGCTGTGGTCAGACACATCTCTATCTTGAGGCAGCAGAAAGCTAACTAAAGATAAAGGTGCAGGGTGTTTTCTTTTATATAAAGGTTGCATGACTCAGATAATAAGATGGGCCCACATACATGGGTTCACAGCATGCGTACAATCTGCTTTAGTGCTTAGTAGAGGCTGCTTTCAATTATTTTTAAAGGTCCCATATCATACTGTTTCTCATCAATTTCACACAGCTGCCAGAGGTCCAACAACTCTGTATGTGATATGCATTGCCCCAAACCCATGCGTGGTCCTGAATTTCAGCTGTCTAGAATTCGCTCTACAGAGCTCTATTCAGAGCAGTCTGTTTCTGTGCCTGCAGCTTTAAATGCTTTAAATGAGTTCTGTCTGTCAGTGCCTACTTGGAGAGCCCTTCCTGCTATGTCACTCTCAGGGAGAGGATGCCCCTTACATTAGCAGTAGCATGCGCTAACGTTACGGTGGATGTATTTATATGTAACGATATGGCTCGCGGAGATTTTTTTGTTCACCCATACCAGTTTGACCCAGAATTGGACCCAGAATGAGAGGCTCCTGAAGAAGCACAGACTCTGTGGCTGCAGCAGGACGTTTCAGAACGGTTAGTGTGTCTGAATAATGTTAGTTTGTTTGTATGTGTTGTTATAGTTACTGCCATGTAGCTAATGGCTAACAGATAGCGAAAGCTGTGTTTGTCTCCAACGCAGTCTCCAAACTCTTGGACACTGTTCGCATCGTCTCTGTCCCCAGTCTGCACATGTTTCCAGACTTTTTACTGTGGCAACCAAGCTCCCTCGAAAACTCGCTTCAAACTCCATTGCACCGCGGACCGAAGCGGAGCTAAGTAGTTAACCGATTTCCAGATTTTTTTTCTTTTTCTTGTCTTTCCGCTTATCCGTGAGGTTCGCAGGATGTTGCCGTTTCCCCGTAAGGGGCTGTGGGGCTTACTGGGGCCAAATCCAGTTCACACAATGGGCATAGGCCAGGGCACACCCTGGATGAGTTGCCAGCCCATTGCAGGACCCTTACTGATGGCAGTGGCTGCTGATTTCCAGCTGACTTCACCACACTCATAGGCAACTGAAAATACTATCAAACCGCGGCGACACTTTTTTGTGGTTCGGGTGCAGTTGGGTCTGGTAAGGTTGGGCCTGATCCTTTTACGAGGGTCAGTGCCAAGGCAAAGCCAGCTTTGTACTGACCCTTGTTACTGAAGCAGTCCGATGTGAAATGGTTAGCACACACATAAGCTAACACAAACCGCAGCTGGCATGTTGTCTTAAAACATGAAATGCAGCCACTGTCTCTTCTGTTCTTCTGTTGCTGGGACAGAATATAGGCACTTGCATTGATTTTTACAACCAACAACAGGGCTATTTGCGTGTCTATCCCCGAGCGACTACATTGCAAAACACTGCTGTCTCGCCGCTGGACACACCAAACTTCACCTCGGGGATGAACGCCCCCTTCTTGGATGTCTCCTATCACCACATAGAGGAGGTCGGCCTGTGTAAATGACTCATTTTATTATGTAACGACAGGAGCCGAATCTGAACAGCCTGTAGGAGCGCTGTTTTACCAGTGGCTGGGCTGCAGAGACCACGTAGGAATCACTTGTTTTCCTCATTCTGGGAGTTGGGAGGCTCAGGATCAGGACCAGCTTATATATGTAGAGACTAGAGGAAACATCCATCCATCCATCCATTTTCGACTTGAGGTACTCAAGGGCAGATCTCATCCACCCCCGGTGCTTTGCCACTGAGGAGCATCGGGACTACCTCAGTGACTTGGGTGGCTTGGGTGATGAATGAGTCAACCTCTGAGTCCCCAGCCTCTGCTTTCTCTATGGAAGGTGTGTCAGTGGGATTGAGGAGATCCTTGAAGTATTCCTTCAACCTCCCGACAATGTCCCCAGACGAGGTCAACAGCTCCCCACCTCCACTGTAAACAGTGTTGGTGGAGTTTTTGCTTCCAGGACTGCCCATGCTGCCGCACACGTCAGCTGCCACAGGAGTCCCCCAGGCCAACCAGGCTCGATAGGACTCCTTTTTCAGCATGACAGCATCCCTTACTTCTTGAGTCCACCATCAGGTTCAAGGATTACCTCCACGACAGGCACCGGAGACCTTACAGCCACAGCTCCGGACAGTCGCATCAACAATGGAAGTGGAGAACATGGTCCATTCTGACTCAATGTCCCCAGCCTCCCAAGACCTCCCTGACAGATTATTATTACAGACAGTGTGGCTAGCACAGAAGTCCAATAACAAAACGCGACTCGGGTTCAGATCGGGAAGGTTGTTCCTCCCAATCACACCCGCCCGCACCAGCTTAGGCTCTGTCTCCGGGGCTAGAGTCACCATCCAGGGATTGGGTTGCCGGGGTCCCCGCCCACGACCGCCTCCTGCGAGTGGTGAGCCCACTGGAGGACAGGCCCACGTCGCTTGTTCGGGCTGTGCCCGGTCAGGTCCCGTGGGCAAAGACCCAGCCACCAGGCGCTGGCCTGCGAGCCCCAACCCCAGACCTGGCTCCAGGGTGGGGCCCCGGTGACGCCAATCCGGGCAACGTAAACTTCTTTGGTGTTCTATCTTTCATAAGGGGCTTTTGAACCGATCTTAGTCTGACCCGTCACCTAGGACCTGTTTTCCTTGGGAGACCCTACCAGGGGCATCAAGCCTGGACAACATAGCTCCCAGGCTCATTCAGGTGCTCAAACCCCTCCATCCCCGATAAGGTCAAGGAGGAGCAGACAAAACAAAAAACAAAAAAAACATGTTTTCTCAAAAGAGAGAAAACATGTTTTTCATAAAATTGGATCTTTAATGTTTAATCAATGTAACAGCAGGCCCTAATGGTATCGGCCCCAGGAGCCTGAAGACATGTGCCAGCCAGCTGTCTCCTGTCCTACACCTGTACAACCTGAGCCTGAGTCAGGAGAGAATACCGGTGCTTTGGAAGACGTCCTGCCTGGTTCCTGCGCCAACTACCAACCAGTGGCCCTCACATCTTACGTGATGAAGGTGCTGGAGAGACTGGTCTTGGCCAACCTGAAGCCGCAGGTGAGAGCCCTGCTAGACCCTCTGCAATTTGCTTACCAGCCACTTGGGAGTTGATGACGCTGTCATCTACCTGCTGCAACGAGCCCATTCACGCCTGGATGGTGGAGGAGACACTGTGAGAATCACATTCTTTGATTTCTCCAGTGCTTTTAACACCATTCAGCCACTGCTACTGGAGGAGAAGCGGTGGGTGATGGGTGTAGATGACGCAATGATCTCCTGGATTACTGACATCCTGACAGGCAGGCAGACAGTTTGTCCGTATGGGCAGTGTTCTGTCTGATGCGGTTGTTAGTGAAACAGGAGCTCCATAGGGGACTGTACTTTCTCCTTTCCTGTTCACCTTATACACCACTTGACATTGTCAGCAAAGATCACAATAATACCAAGACACACTGGAGTGGGGCTTCAAAAAACACCCAAATGGAACTGTTGACAGAAGCCCCATTTTGTGCAGTCTATGCAGCAAGGAATAATTGTACCATCGGAGTACTTCAAACTTGAAATATCACCTCCTTTTAAAGTTTAGAATTTCAGTTTATTCACTGATTCATCCACCAAAATAGATCGAATGAAATGATTTTAAAAGTTTACAGCAAATATTGGCATTTGTGATTAATCCTGATAAATTGATCGCAAATAAATAAATTAATACATATAAATATAACCCCCTTTGTGCCGTGCACCATACTTTGTGCTCAGATTATCCACCATTTAACTAGCAAAACAGATTTGGACACGCCCTAAATGTACTTGTGTGATATGCTTTAGATCAAGTGCCATAGATCATTTTAATATGGCCCTTAGACTGTTATACCCTCACAACTGCCATCAAATAGCCTCAGTGTGTTGAGCTACTCCTTCCTAGTAGTTAGCACTCTCAATTTTGTTTCAGTACATTCAAAGTTTGTTGGTTATATCCTAACAACTTCCAGTGAAGAGCTTATATCCACTACCTACTGTTTTCAATTAGCTTTCCCAATACTGCAGACACTCCCCAGAAAGTTGATCATGAAACTGCCTCCACAATAAACCAGCATCGCTGCAATTAATCAAAGGGCACAAAGCAATGGAAACGCAATCCACTGTGTGTGTGTGTGTGTGTGTGTGTGTGTGTGTTTGGCTCCTATAAGACAACAGCACTACCCTCTTGTCTCACCGTTATCAGAAGCCATGAAGGTAACATTGTAGAGGTTGTTCTTGACATAGGGAGACTCTCGGTCAAGGATGGCGATGGTGGAAATCTGACCGTTAACCGGGTCAATCTCCAGCCAATTGGCAGGGTCATACATCTTGGAGTACCTGGATTCAGTCAGAGTGAGAGAGCATGAGAAACCACTACAGAAGGGCTTCTTTATCTGCCTCCATGTCTAAAGGCTAGTAAATTCTGTTAGACAAGCAGCTACTGCTGAGCTGATATATGCTGCAACAGCAACCACAACTCATTCATTTATTCTCTGAGGGAAATTATTTTTCCTTTAACAGACACACTGTCATTTTTTTAAATAGGTTAGATAAAGAAAAAAAGACACAAAGAATAAATGTAGGAGCAGAGCACCAACTACAGAATACATCGCAAGTGAAAACAAATGTTCTCCCTTGCCCACTCTGTAGTGCACAAAACACTTGCTTTATGTGTGTGAGCGTGTGTGTGTGTACGTGTGTGCATGTTTTTGTGAACACAATCTGCATCCACTATTGGCTGTTTCTAGGCTACAAAGACTTCAGAACTACATTTAGAAACAAATAGTGGGATGTAAAAGAAAGAAGGATGGGGACAAGTAACAGCAGTCCTGAAGGCTTTCAGAGATGTGGTTTGGTTGTCACTGAACGGTGAGCTCAGTGTTCTGGAAATATCAATGTATCGTACAGACAGGATGGTTTTAGAAAAAAAAATCTCTCTATTTTATTAGCTTTCATCTGAAAATGGGGCTGCATCAGAAAAACAGCATGTTGCCCTCATTAATTCAGTAGTCTGAGGAGTGGTTAACTTCCACACACTCACTATTCAAAGAGAAATTCAAGTATTTTTAAACCTGGGCCTTATATTATGTTTTGGGGGGTAAATGATTAATCTTTACCAAAAGTTTTGGAATCTGTCTCAGCTGGCAACCTATACGTCAAAGTTATATTTATTAAAAATGCTTGATTTCCACTTCCAATCCTTTTGTAACCAGAAAAACAAGTCTTGTTCAAGGAGAAATCAGCTGCCAAAGGTGATCTGGCCTGAGGTGATCTGCAGGACCAATTCCAAAACTTTCAGTAAGTGTGAATCATTTATACCAAAACATGTAAAAATAGGGCATGTGTTTACAAATACAGCAATATCCCTTTAATGTTTATGTTTTCTTCCAAGATCATCACATAATGATATTAGCTCCATATATTCTGCATCAAAAATCTTCATCAAATAACTACAACAAAATATATGACAAAGGTATAGCTGTTTTTAGACATTGTGGAAAATGCAAAAATGTAACATTTTATCTTTAGATATATATACCAATAAGCTAATTTTCTTTCAATTAAACCCTGGCAGTGACTTCAGAATGAATTATAATAAAAGCAGGGCTAACTTGAATGAATGTGAAAGGCAAAATATCCAAATATTCAAAGGTTTCTCTTATCATAATATGGGAAGGACACATTCATCTCTCTACATAAAATTTTAGCATTACACTTTTTACTTTTGACCTCATGCTGAACCTCTGAACTCACCATAAAATACTATAGGCATAGCTTCCAGTCGTTGTCTTACCGCACTGTTTGTCTCATGAAGCGGTCAGGGTCCTGGGCAGTGAAGGTGGTAAGTAGAGACCTGGCAGCCAGACCTTCCTCCAGTTTGATGGACTTGGGGCTGGGGCTGAACTCTGGACTCTCGTTGATGTCCAGGATTCGTACAGAAACGGTGGCCGTGGACTGACGAGGTAAGTGGATGCCACGAGACAGTGGGACCTCATTCTCTGCCTCCACTGTCAGCATGAAGGAACGGGTCAGCTCAAAGTCTACGGGCTGGACAGAGAAAGGAGGGATAAATGGGCAGGGACTGTACTTGAATAGCTTCTTTCTAGTATTTGCGACCATTCAAAGCACCTCACATTAGAAGTCAGCATTCACATACCTGTGGCAGAGGCTACCATGCAAGGGACCACCTGCTCAGCAGGACTGAAAACCATTCATACACAATCACACATCAATGGAAGAGTCACCAGGAGCAATTCAGGATCTCGTCAAAGGACACTTCATCATGTAGAGCAGGGGTTGGGATCGAACCACCAACCTTTGTGATTGGTGGACGACATATGTGTACCTCCTGAGCTACAGCCACCCAAAGATGATGAAATGTAATGACTCTTAGTGTGCAGAAATTCATGTTGCTACATTCAACATGGGCAATCTCGAACACATTATATACCAGTGTTATAGAAAGCTTCCGAAACATCTCAATCGCTGTTTTCACCAAGAGGTATGGTATGATTCAGTTATGTTCATAATCACACACATTTCCCAAGTTCTTGGCAGATTTTTCCTAACATGTTTGACACCAATATACAAATAGCTAGAATGTAAATAAGAAATTTCAATTTTCAACTGCAAACATGTGACTGTGATTTTATTATGTTGCCAAATAACTGTCAGAAAATCGTTGCTTGTACTGTAGGGGACACATGTAATGTCCTCCAATGTTGGAGATGCAGAACAATTATTCACAATCCTCATCAAACCATTTGTATATTTGGGAATGTCAAAATAGCCAAAAAAAAAGGGTAGAAAAACTTTCCATTAACACTGGGCAGTACTGATGTATTTGTGTGTATTTTGTTTCTTTTTCTATTTATTTTTTTTCATTTAGATATCAACATTATTGTTAATATTATTATTCATATTATTATAATAGATTAATTCATCATGTCATCGTCGTCCTGTCTCAATCATTTTTATTTTCCATTGCACATGCATGCTAACATAAATATAATATGCATATGTATACAAACACATACATTCATTCCTCTTGAAAGAAACAACTAAAATCCATACTGAATCAAACTGATAAACCTTGTAACCTGTTTGTAATGTCTTGCTGTTCTGTTTTTTTAACTAATCTGTCACCTTGGTGCACTTAAAAAAAAATTAATCATTCTGCTCATTTAACTAAGTCACAAATACATTTGTTCTTAAAATATTGATCAAATTCACCAATCATTCCTATTGTATTAAACCTTGTTTGATACAGATTTGACATGATTTGTGATTGGAATGTTTTATTGCACAATGTCATTTCATGTTTTTTGTTTTCAATTTCCACATTGCATTCAAGTTATTATACATGCACAGGCTTAATGGAAAGGTTTAATGGAAAACAAGACCTGTGATGCTACAATGTAACCTAAAAACTCTCTGATGTAATCTAAACTCTGATATCAGTTTCACTGTTTACTGTTAAGCCTCCTCCATCATCTCACTGCAGTAAGCTGCTAAACTCAATGCATCCTACTTCAAAGTCAACACAACGCCAATAAAAAATGCTCTACCATAGAACCCATACAGCTCCACGTTCAGAGTTTATGACAGTTTGATTTCTCAACATACCACTGTGACTGACCCTGTGACCATAGTGACCACAGAAAAAGAAAAGGAAACAATACAGGATCTGATTTTACTGATGTGAGTAAACCAGTTAAGAACAGACAGCAACAAAGACTTAAGGATAATAATTATATTTAGAGGTCTGATGATTGAAAGCACTATAATATATAATGTACAAAAATATATAAATGACATACATTACATTTTACAGGATACCACATACATGTATCAAAATTATGGAGTAGTATTATAGACTTATAAAAGATTCATATCCCAAGTTAGCTTCACTTTAAACTCTCAGCTGAGTATGTATAAGTGTGTGTGTGTGTGTGTTTGTGTGCGTGTGTGCATGTGTGTGCGTGTGTTTTGGAGACCAAATCCCACCTTGACCACAGTGAGTAAGCCCTCGTTGGTGGTGGGGTCAGTGGGGATGGAGAAGCGCCCAGTAGGGTCTCCAGCAGTGATGCGGTACACAGCACTCCAGGCTTGGGTGTGAGGCTGGTCCTTATCCGTCACAGTCAGGTTAGTAATAATCACATTCACCCTGTTCTCATGAACCTCCCCGAAGAACTGATAAGGTGGATAAAAACACAGACCTGTTAACACTCTGCATAACTTTTGACATCAATATGTAACAGCAATACACAAATAGCTCTGTAAAATAACTATAAACAAATGAGACAAAAGCGAGGATGATTGATTTCTCCTCTCATCAGTGCTAAATGTTTCCTAAAACAACTTTTCCCACAAACACAGCTCCTTCTTGTCCAACTTGTTCGGCTGTACTCAGGAAGATGAAAATATTGGACATTTTATTGTTTTCTTTTTTAGCCTTCCACCATCTGCCACAACCAATAAGAGCTTCAGTGTCACTGAGAAGAACGGCACTTTGGCCCTGACGCAGTGGTACAGCCAATAGGTGTTGTCTGTTTATATGTGAGAGTGTGTGTGGACCTACTGTGTCTGTGGTGAACTCAGGGGGATTGTCATTGACATCAGTAATCCTGATGATAGTGGTGGCTGTGTTGGACAGACCATAGGTCGGGTTTCCCTCCATGTCTGTAGCCTGGATGATTAGGGTGTACAGGGTGACTTTCTGGAAACAAAGAACAAAGACAGTCAACAACTGGAATGATAAATCTTCTTCACAGTTTTGCACACAATCTGTGAGCATCCCACCATTGATTATATCATCATCATCACCATAAGTATACATTGAAATAATATATCAGACAAGCCATAGTTAAAAGATTGGGGTGTAGAAGGCAGGCTTGACTACTTTGACTTTAGAAACAAATCCAGAAAAATACAATTATTGTAAGCTGGCATGCAAATAGCAATGCAACAGAAAACACAATATTGTGTAGGACCAACTTACGTTGCCACAAGCTGTCTTAAGAGGAAGGAAACAGTATTAAAAAATATCCATCCACCCATCCACAACTACATACACACCTCACGATCAAGTCCTGCTGCCACAGTAATGATGTCACCAGTCTTGTTGTTAATAGTGAAAATGTTGGAGGAGGGGCTCTGGGGATTCTGTGACAGGATCTTATATCGCAGCATCCCATTGGCAGTTTTTGGGTCATCCTTGTCCACTGCTGTTACTGTCATCACAAAGGATCCTGCAGGAAAACACACAGCAACTCAACACAGATATGTCAGTGAAAAAGGATTATGTAAATCCACAATTGTATGTATCTGTGTGCTGGTACCAGGCTTGGATCCCTCTGGTACAGAGCCATTGAAGATGGTGTGTGTGAACTCCGGTCTGTTGTCGTTCTGGTCAATGACATTAATGACGATGTCAATGGGGTTCTCCACCTGATTCCCATTCAGGTCCACAGCATGAGCTCGCAACTGTAGACACAGAAAAATGCACACGTGCTTTTGATTGACATTGGACCCTCATTAAGTCTTTCCTTTAAAGCATATGAAGAGTCCTTATGAGGCCCTCAAAGAGCCACTGCTTCACTCATGAATAAACACATCAGCCAATCAAAGCTCCAAGTTCTGACACCTACATCCAATTACATGAATATTCATAAGACAGCTTCAATGCAAATCAACCTGCTGTGACTCCAGATTTTCACTCACCTGTGTGAGCTGGGTAGGTGCATTCCTACAGATCAAAAGGTTAAACTACTCTCTGAGGTTTATGTGACTGTATTAAATATAGTGAGCAAACACCAGGAGTCCTTAAGAATTTCTTCTTCATTTTTGTACATCCGTGAGAATATATCCAGCAGAGTGACAGCACAGATGAAAATAAAAAACAGGGGGTTGATGTTCAGTCATAGTGGCAAGGCAGACTAGAGGAAGATTCAACAATTTTCAGTAAATAGCATGTGAGTTTACACAATACTGAATTTTGAATAGCTAGTACAGCATCATCTAGCGTTTATTTGAAAAAGAAAATTTGCACAAAGCAGCGAAAGGGACAAGGTGGGGACCAGTTATAGACTGCTCTGGCTGCAGCTAATATAGTAGTCTATTAGGTCATGTTTGCAATCAGGGTGTGGCACCTTTTCCATATTTATTTTTGTGATTTTTTTTTTGCCCATATAAGCACCACAGTGGGTGCTGCCTGGCTCTTGCTGCTGGGTTCAGACACTATTTTCCAGAATTGTAACGAAGAGTCTGTAGGACTGACAAGTGTAGGACATTTCTCTTATTTTTCATTTTAAGTGTTATCCAGTGAAATATCTGTTTTGTTGTGAATGTAGTTTTTTTTGTTGTTTTTTTTAATTCATTTATCTCTTTTCATTTTAAATGGGCCTGCAATTAGTTTCTCTTTTTTTTTGATAGACTGAAATGCATTTCTTCATAGCTATTTATAACACCCTGAAAGCACCTGATACTCGCTGGGTCTCAGCTCAACCAGTGGGTAGACTGACACAGCTTTTACAGGTTCAATATCCATACTGGTTAATAGAAGCCAAGGAGACTGAAAACCAATATTTGGGACAAATATTCATTTGTAGTAAAAACGTAACTCTTTGGGTACATCCTATTTCATCTAAACTGCATCTACCTTTCCCTTTACTTGCATCTTTTCCTTGCATCTGACTCCCTCCCACAAAGAGGAAATAGAGACCTTTCGTCTGAGCATCACGTGAAGCAATGTCCATCTTTGATGACGACTGAAGAGACTTTGGATGAATTTGTGCCAAAAATGCCATTATCCACATACTTTAATAATAACACAGAACAGAACTTCAACAAACTCTTATGTAGTTTAGTATAGCACAGGTTATGTAATGTTTTCCTCAATAATGAGATGATATACCTGTGGTCCGTGATCACTATGTGATTAATGCAAACGTGTGTCTTTTGCAGTTCATAGTGTTAGTGAAGATATTAACATGATTACATTTATACGGAATATATAAATGGGTCTAGGCCTATATATAGAGCTACACTTGGAAATTAGACTGCGAATAACTTGATTTATGTATGGGTTGGGTATCCATGGGTTGTTATGTGTCAGTGTGATCCTGAAGCTATCACTCCTCGCCCCTCCTAGCACAAATAAGAGCATTAGGGCAGCCTGCAAGATGGCGGATAGGAATGGCTCCCAATTCAAGCAAGAGTGAGGAAACAACAAATAAGAGAAATAAGAAGTACATTGTGTGTCAAAATTTTGAACAACCAGTGATGGAATAAACCAAAGTACAATTTACTGAAGTACTGTTCTTCAGTAAAATTTTCCGGTTCCATTTTTTATGCTACTTTATACTCCCTCCCCACTATATTTAATTGATACATTGAGTAACTAGTTACTTTGCAGATACAGATTATTCAGGGTTTATAGGCTATTATCACAGTTCATAGCCTATAACCCCTGAATAATGTCACGAGTCAAATAGTGCTGTGGGCAGGATATGTGAATACACACTACTGACGAAGGGTTTTTTGTCATGTGTGCACTTTCTTCACCTTTCCTCTATCCCCCCCTCCCTCTCTTCCTGTGTCTCAGGAGGGGTCAAAGGAAATCACATAATCACATTTATTGATAATCAAAGGCAAACTCCATGTAAACAGGTAGGGCAAGCAAAAGTGTGTAATGACAGATCCTCTGATGATGGATCCCTCCCTCCAGTGAGTGTTAATTATTATTGATAGCCAGACTCAACCCACAATTTCCTACCAATGCTGCATGAAGCACTACATAAAGAGTAGTGTCACAGTATGAATAAATGTAAAAAGAAAACCATTGCTGTTGACCTCAGCTGTCACGGTGTTGAGAATCTTACATGGAAGTTAGAGATGTGCTCTCTGTCCAGAGGCTTGGTGACAGACAGCTGGCCTGAGATTGGGTTGATGATGAAGATACCATTTGGAGGCTGGTCTGCCCCAGGGCCCGTCACACTGTAACGCAGCATCCGGTTCTTATCCCGGTCTGAGCGGATCTGAATCAAAGACAAATAGATGTGGAGAGAAGGACAGGGAATGACAGAAAAGTATTTTCAATTAATTAACTGTACACAGGATAATGACTGTGGTGAGCAATAAACAACTGTTATTGGATAAAAAGCACATGCTATAGGGCCTTGACAAAATGAACAACTTTATTGTTACTCAATATGCCATCAGTTTATTTTGGGAGATCATTCCCCCCAGTATGCATGTATGTTTTTTCTTAAAGGTAAACACAAATATCAGTACCCGAGTGTGCATCTTTACAGTGACATTAAAGAGAGAGCGAGACAGTGTGTCATGTCTACCCTAAACTAAGTCGCTGACTGCTTCCAGAATTATTTTCCAACATGCTGTTTAGTTTAAGTTTCAGTTTATTAAGTTGGTATCTTTTTTAGAATGGCTGAAACCTCAGAAATTGACCAATAGTATGTGAACTACATACTGTCTACAGGGAATATTACAGTATGCATTCTCTTGATTCCCACATCGATTTTATATAACAAGAGCTCAGTCTGTTAAGGGCTAAGCAAGCTAAGGGAGGTTAGCATTGCTACCAGAATAAAAGTGTACAATACATTTCAATTTAAAGTCCATGTAAAGCAGAAATAAATTTGTGTTATGAGTTTGTCATACCACAGAAACATGTGTCATTGACCACTGAGCCAAATTTGAAAGATTAAAAAAATTGCCAAGTATATAAAATTAGGTCTCCAAATCATGGAAAAACAAGCACTTCTCTCTGCTGTGAAACGCTGGGGGCGTGTCAGACAGAGGCGCTGGAGCCACGCCCACACGCAGGAGGGGAGCCTCTGTGTACTGTACGAGGAGGTAACCTACAGTAGCAACGTAAGCTAGCAGCATCATCGGATGGACCCAGCATGACCTGTATGAGCCATCAGAGCCAGAAACTGACTCTGAGTCAGACACTGATAGTGCTCAGCCTCGTTCCTCACAGTCCATGTTTTACATTACACACAAACGCAACACCCCAGTCTACATATAATGCCTTGTCATAGCTATATTGGTGCACATAAAATATTACCTGTGGATTGTCATTGTGCTGTCAGATGGACTCCGCTCAGGGAATGAGGCCAAATCATGTCATGATTAAATGCAATAACATTTGCTAACATTACATGGACATGACAGGATACACGGTGTAAAATCACTTTCAGGATTTGCACCTTCAGCAAAATGCATTTAATTGCCAAAATGTACAGTCTTTATAACATATATAGGCACACACTTACACTTGGAGCTTAGATCTAGCCCAAAAAAAAATCAAGCCTGAGCCAACCCGAGCCCAGCCCAGCCCGTGCACGTTGTGTCCGAGCCGCCCAGCCAACACATTTACTGTAATTATGAGCCGGAGCCCGTTTTAAACCCGACATTTTTTTAATACATGGGCTGTTACAACAGACGTTCTCAAGCTCCATGCTGCACTTACCGCGTCACTGATTGTGTGGTGTAACGCGTTACTCTAATCTGACCACTTTTTTTCAGTGAGGAGTAATCTAACGCGGTAATATATCCAAACCACTGATCAGATTAAAATTACTTATTCAAATCACTGTGCGTTACTATTATTTTCGTCATTTTCCTCAGTAAAAATATTTATTTTAGCTTTTCTTCTTGCATCTCGGGGAGTGACGTCACGTGCGCGAGAAGTCATGTTTTCTGCACGAGGACACTCACTTGTAAAACCACGCAGCGGCACAAACAACATGGAGGGAGGAGAGAGATGGCCGTTTTGTGGCTGGAAGTACCGCCATTATTTTAAATTATTACAAACACACACACACACACACACACACACACAGGTTTATGCAAATCATGGCCGCCTTACCTAACGTGGCCATGATTTGCATGATTTTCTGACCCGCCCATTAAATCCTGAACACAGAAATCCTGAAACAGTTTGTGAGCCTAGCTCCAAAATTAAATTCTAAATGGCTGAATGCTTCTTACATGTTTTAAACAAATACATTTCTGACCTTTTTAATGTGTTTAGAAGAAAATGGCTGAAATTGCTTTACACAGACTTTAATAAAAGCTGTGTCTAAGTTAGACACATTTTGGAGCTAGTTAATTTGTCTAATATTTTACTGATTTTAGTATCGTTGACCTCTCTGATGTAAAATTAATTGGGTAGATCTTCCCTTTCAATGTTATTTAGTGAAAGAGGATAACTTTGAGCAAGTTCCTCTACTGACTGAATACAAAAATGATTCAACTCTGTTGCAACAAGCATACTACCTGTTGTGGGTTGTCCACTGATCCTCAGCTCTCTTATCTTCTTATGTTTGGGTTCTTTATTTGTTAGTGTCATGACTCTAGAGTCATGTCATTGTGTTATGTTCAGATTATGTTTTTGCCTTATATTCTCCTGTCTTTGTATCATGTCTTTGTATCATGTCTTTGTATCATGTCTTTTGAGTTTCCATGCCCTATTGTGTCTCTTGTCCTTTAAGTTTCTCCTATGTTCTCCCCTCTGTCTCCCTCTGTCTGTTGCATTGCTCCCTTCATGTTTTCTCATGTGCCTCGTCACCACACCTGGCCTCCTCCCTCCTCTCTCCCCACCTGTTCCTCGTCTGATCGTTAGTGTCTGCGTTTACATGACACTTAGAAACCGAATTACTGGGTTAGTCCGACTACGATCAGATCTTTAAGATGCATGTATACACCTTAGGCTGACTAAAATCAGACCAGATCAGATTTCTCATAGTCGAATTAAAGCACCCAGATTATGTGACGGATAGTCGCATTACTCCTGCATGTATACGTCCCAGTGAATCGGATCGGATTTTGCGTTCTGCGCAGGCATGAGATTTTTCCTTGGGGCCGTGAGCCAGAAGTAGACGGACGGCGGCAGTGGCGTCTTTTCTCCGAAATCATCACAAGCAAGAGTTCCATTGCGCGTCTAGTTTGTGTAATTATCATGTACACCATATACGAAGTGTATAAAGATGTAGCTTCATCTCGCTCTTCGTACGCCATCTTTCTTGAATGCCGAGGCAGCTGGTGACATAAAGAGGTCAGTCAGAGGTGTTCCTGTTACCACTAGTTGAAATGGGTACTGCGCCACCTAGCATACCGGGGTATGACATGCTCCGGCCCAATAATCCAATTTTCTTGCCGACATGTATACTCGGATAATTGCAGTTGTCTGAGTGGCATAGTCGTATGAGTCATTTGGTTCATCATACTGTAATATTTATACATATGTCAAAGGCTACTTAGGGAATTTCATTTCTTTTTCTCTGGTTACAATGCTCTTACACAGCCATCATCAACTCCCCTGCATGGGCTTGGAATGAATATTCATCTATTATTGTAAAGAAATGCCATTTTTATTAGTTGATGCAAGAGAGGAGTTATCTAAGTCAGAGTCCTGCACGGGTGAAAAATAATGTACTGTGTCGGACACAGATGCGAATCAGGTCGGACGCCTGGAGAGATGGGTCGGGTTTTGTGATTGCCATTTTCAAGGCATCATTTATCATCATTATTAGCAACACAAATGATAAGCATATATATTGCATATAAGCTCATTCATGTGTGCTTGTGCCCTCCCAGTACTCCCATTCCCCACACTGGCTTACTTTCATTTTTAAAAATTGCGTCCATCCAATTTTCATACTGTAATATTTATACATATGTCATAGGCTACTTAGGGAATTTCATTTATTTTTCTCTGGTTACAATACTCTCACACAGCCATCATGAACTTTTTAAAAATTGCAGCCGTCCAATTTTCCTTCGGGGGGTTGGTATCAATTTATAGCGCGTCGGCTCAGGTACGGAATGTAATTTGTGCTACTGTAGGAAAACGGTTCGGATGTGGTTTAAAGTATGGTGGGTTCGGGCGGGTGCGGGTTTGCAAAATAAGACCCATGCAGGACTCTGATCTAAGTGACCATTATAATCCTCTAGCTAATAATTATCAAGCTAAATATCCATCATGCTAGTTAACGTCAAGGACTGTAGTGGAAGACGACGGTAAAACATTTCCTTTCTCTAACACGTGGATTTATTTATGCCAACGGTTTTACATGAAATTGGATTTTTTTCTGAACAAACTAGATGTTTCTGATACTCTTCAACTCACCGCACAGTCAGTCATAGGCGACTTTTTTGTCATTTTGTAACTAATTCATGGCAGCTTTGGAGCAACACACAGATCCACCATCTGTCACCCTGTGTGTGTGTCTGTGTGTGGGAGCCTCCGAGAGTGTGAAGCGCACTGCTCCAGGTTCGAAAACAGCTTCATATTATTATTTTTTTCACTAATACAGACCTGAATTAGCATTACTGAAGTCATTAAAAGTAATGAAAACAAAGGAGACTGACTGAAACGTTGGTATGCGCTGGAAAGGCAGAAATATTAATCAATGTATGGGAAACACTGAAGTTGTGAGAGAAATAGGAAGCTTTTGCCTTTCTTAAAGCCATTATCACTTTATTTGCAAGTCCTTTGTAAGTTAGAAGATCAGTGGACAATCCATTTGACAGAGCTGCTTTGAGGGCGAGATCTCTTTTTATCATAAGTAGCAAGATCTCACTGTTCTCACTAACCAGTGTAGGCGAGTCTTCCTCTGTGAATGTTTCATTTTCACAGTGTATTTCTCCGCCTCACGTTATTAAATTATATGTTTTTGTTATCTGTTCCTCTATATTAGAAAAGAAATTAGAGTTGTATTTAAGTTGTATTTACATTATAGATGTGCTGTTAAATTACCATAACCCAGTTATCCTACTGTCATGTACTGTAATCCATAAAACAGTATTGTACTGTTAGTTGAATTAGTAGTAACAGTAGTTGCATTGTAAAATAACATTAAAATACTGGTGTTTTTTTACAGGGAAATTCTTTACAGTGTATGCCTGGCACACCATAGTTAATATCCTGCATGGTATCCATATCTCTCTATAAAAGCAAGAAATCTGTGTCTGTCTGTCTGTCTGTGTGTGCCTCGAATATCTCTGCAGATCAAACTGACCTGATATTTTCAACATGGCTGCTGCGTGGTTTAAGGGTGTGCAACGTCAGTTTTGTTTGGACCACAATGGTCCCGTTAATAAATTATTTAATAAATGCTTTGCCAATTCCACTAGCACTGTCAACCATAGCCACCATAGTCACGAGCGCAACAGAGCCAATCACTGCATCCCCACGACATACCTTAAGAAACAACCGGATTTATGCCTGCAGCAATGCGAGCTGGACCAGGATTTTGCAGGCAGTTCAGTCCTGTTCTCTGCATCTAAACTGACTGTTGTGGATTAATGAGACTAAATGAGTCTGGACCGAGTCTGAGGAGATCCAGATACATGAGAACAACAAACTGGAATCAGAATCTGTGATGTTCGTGTGTAGCTAGCTACTAGCCCACCCTCATGCCCCACCTCCTGACTCGGCCGGCCGGCCGGCACGTCCAAAACCAGATTTACGATAAATAATGTCCGCTTTTTTGCGAACATTGCCGTCACGTTTGCTTTGTGTCTGGTGAAGGAAGGAACAGAAAAAATGGCCCTATGTCACGAAAGTATCCGCAAGCAGCAAGTGTTTACAAGCAAGAAAACATGTCCCTATTGGTGGAAAAAGGCACCACACCAACCAGTCACAAAATTATATGGCAAACCACGTGATTTGGTTGCTGAGGAACAGGGGAAGTTGCGGGAGGGATGGAGGTGGAAGAGTGACAGCAGCAGTGACGGTGAGAGAGACAGAGATAGATAGCGGTTTTTGAGAGTTCAGAGATTTGTGACATTTAGTGTGTTTGGAGTGTATAGTCAGTGTGCTATGTAGTATTTGGTGCAGTGTGTTTGGTGTTTAGTGGAGTCTTTTTTTGTGTTTGTGAGTCAAAACAATGAGGAGACTGCTGAATGTTGAGCAGGCAGTGCAGATCTTCATGCCTGAGCCTGAGGCCTTGCCTGCATTTAAAAGTAATAGTTACAGATAACTTTGTACATTTCAGAAACAAACAAGTTTAGCAAACAATAATTTATATTTGCATTATAAGTAATAAAAATGTTTCGATAAACATATTTGTGGTTTTCACATAAAAACTCTATTTCCTACTTGGATTTTATTAGGGGGCCAAGCCTGAGGGGCTGCTTGCAGACGCGTTTCCTAGGACCAGCAGGGCTATGAACCCTTTTGTAATTGTAATTGTAAAGATTTTTATTTTTCTCCCGCTGAAAGTGGTGCTGCAAGGGAGGGTGGTGCAATTTGGAGGTTTGGTCCAGACACCTGCTCGTACTTCAGACACAAAAAACTACATATATAACCTAGGCCAATGCGTTTTTTCCTATAACGCCCACACCATATGTCGCAAATTCAAAAACCATGGATCCCCAGTTTCCCTGAATGGAGCTGAATCACTTTGCTACGTTTGCTAAGTTGTCAAAAGAATTTTGCTCAGTCAAAAAACGCACAAATTATTAACACACAAATTTCTGTGCAAAACCTACTTTTTTGAACTCCTTCTTCAATTTAAGCGCGATCTGCCTGAAACTTTGCACATAGAATCTCCAGATGTGTCCGATGACAAGTTATCAAAAGAATTTTGGCACTCCCAAAAATCTGCTAGTTATAATCAAACAATATTTTTTGCTAGCTAAAAAACACATATTGTTTCATATTTCGGTCAAACTAAATGCTTTCAACATCAAACTCAAGTCAATTGTTCCTGATGTCAGCCAGGGGGTTTGTGCCAAATTTGGTGCCCATAGGTGGCACTAAAACGGATTTATGCATTTTTGCCTTTAACTTCCACATTTTAAAGAACACATTCATAAACATCATATTCATGTATTTCCTAAATAGAGGTTTTCTGACATAAGCCCTGCCCACTTCTGCTGCACCTTTCCTTTGCTAAGTCACTACACACTAATCAACATAAATGCATTTTTCCTTGTCAATCTTATTTTTTGTTGCAATAATAGAAATGTAATGAATCAGTACTGATGTGGGGTCACTTCTGAGGCCAGCCATATAGTTAAGTAACGACTGGTCAAAGCGGGTATGATTTAGTACAACATATCCAAATCGGCACACATTCAGCCTTTTGCACTTCCAGAGCACTTCCCATTACAGCGAATACCACGACTCAGACATTGTCCTCACTTTTGCCCCAAGCCCGTCATCCTTTGGGACAACCTTCTGTGGGTACTGCGGTGCACGGAGTCCGAGTCACACAGGGGTCTTGGGCCCCGTTCATAACTGCTTGCAGCTCTAGTGGAGTTTTTTTTTTATGATTTTAGGTCCATTGTGTTAATAGAGTATGTCAAAATGAAAAAATAACTATACAGTCCCACATGTGAGGTTGTGTTGAAAATAATGACAGCAAACATCGTAAAAGTTTTCATGGGGAAATATCATGGAAAAATCAAAAGTAGTCAAAAGGGGCAATCCCTGAGGTCCCACCTTCAAACACAGTCTCATTCGGCCATCCATGAAAAAGCTACTTAACCTCCCACTTTTATATGGAATACATATTTTCTACGGGCAATGCACTAGTGATAAAAACAAAGGAAGAAAAATGTGGCACTGTAAAGACAGGTCTCCATATGTTAACAAAAGACAAAATAAGACAGAGGATACATATGATAATTAAGCTGCAAATTAAATCTATTAAATTAAAATCATCTTTACTCCAATCATTTCAGGTTTACCCACAATTGTATGATTAAGTCCAACATGTATCCACTTAAAAGAGAAAGCAGTGTTAACTGTAGGATTTTGGGTGGAACTGAATGGGAAAAAATAGGAATATGTATGTATATGAGAGCAAGAATGTGTGTACTGTATGTATGTGTGAGTCAAGTATCAATGTATCCGGATGCCAGAATGCTTTAACTGGAACTGGACGTTGCGACAGGCATTGTCTCATATAACATGATCTGTGCATATTCTATAGGAAGAAAAGCCACTGCATTTCCATAATCATATCAGAGACACCCCAGGATGGGGCAGTCCAGTAAAATGCAACACTATGGCTTTTACCTCAGTAATTAACATAAAAATGATTTATACATCTTGGACTGAATATCTGCAAAGCCTGAGCATTTGTAAGCTTCATGTATATGATTTAATGGCAGGGCTGTTGGTGGCTCCATTTTGATTGTCTGTTTTACATTTCAATTACAAATATTTCAATCTTACAGTGGTCAAAGTACTGTTGGCTATGACATGAAGGTCTCCAAGGACCATCAGTGACCCACTGCAAAACTGGTCCTGTTTGATGATACATGTTACAAGCATAGCATTGTGCTCACTGTGGCGTCTTCAGACTCGTTTACAGCTGTCACATGTGCTTAGTGTGAACCTGTAAATTCTCCTTGTGTAACAGCTCTCCTGGTATCTCCTCCATGCTCTTGAGACTGTGCTGGGATACACAGCAAACCTTCTAGTGACTGCACGTATGGATTTGCCATCCTGGAGAAGCTGGACTGCCTGTGTAACCTGATAGGGCTGCAGGTATCGCCTCATACTACCAGTAATGAAAAGGGCACTTACAGAGCACAAAACTAGAGAAGAATCAGTCAGGAAGGATAAGGATAGAGCAACTGTCTATGGCCACCACATGAAAAACTATTCCCTTTTTGAGAGTTGTATTGCTTTTAGCTCTCCAGTGTGCCTGTTGTGACTTTCATTTGCACCAAAGCAGGTAAAATGTATTCACAATCACTTCCAAAATGGACAGATTGATATCCTTGGATTTTAACTGACTTACACTGTGATGATTCAGTGTGTGTGTGTGTGTGTGTGTGTGTGTGTGTGTGTGTGTGTGTGTGTGTGTGTGCGTGTGCGTGTGTGTGTGTCTCTTACTCGGACCAGGTCCTCTGGGAATTGTCCTCGTGAGTTCTCGGGGACATTGATAGGTGGAATGACCCAGTCCCTCTTCAACCGCCTCAGACTGCCATCACTCCTGACAAGTGTCCTGCGCCATGGAAACAAGATCTCTGGTACCTGCCCTGTCAGTGTTGCATCACTGGTCTGTACCTGCAGAGACAGTAAACAACCATTGTGTACTGGATTACAATAAATGACCACCACTTGTCACTGTGTGTGTGTGTGTGTGTGTGTGTGTGTGTGTGTGTGTGTGTGTGTGTGTGTGTGTGTGTGTGTGTGTGTGTGTGTGTGTGTGTGTGTGTGGTGCATGCATGCATGCATGCATGCATACGTGTTTATCCTATGCAACCACAGTTCTACATGACTGGTCAGTAAGTAAATACACTGCATGGTTTACAGAGGTAGGTGAGGTAAAGGAGGATCTTCTTTACTCCAGTTGAGCCCCTGTCCTTGGAGGGAGGGATGGGTAATTTATGTAATACAAAAAAATCAATTTAACAAAAACACATATTTTCCTCTATTATTAATCCATCTTGATTGTTTTGGTGTAAATTACAAAGGTTGACCGTAGAGCTCTCTTGAATATAACAGAACTTCCTGGAATGGGTTTCCATTGCCGAGCAGCTGCATCCAAGCCATACATCAGCAAATGCAATGCAAAGCGTTGGATGCAGTGGTGTAATGCACACCGCCACTGGACTCGAGAGCAGTGGAGACACATTCTCTGGAGTGATATATCGCGCTTCTCCATCTGGCAATCTGATGGACGAGTCTGGGTTTGGCGGTTGCCAGGAGGTCAGTATTTGTCTGACTGCATTGTGCCTGGCATAAAGTTTGGTGGAGGGGGGATTATTGTGTGGGGTTGTTTTTCAGGAGCTGGGCTTGACCCCTCAGTTCCAGTGAAAGGAACTCTGAATGCTTCAGCATACCAAGAGATGTTGGACAGTTTGGGGATTGCTACTTCCTGTTCCAACATGACTGTGCTGACAAGGTCCATAAAGACATGGATGGACATGGAATTTGGTGTGGATGAACTTGACTGGCCTGCACCGAGTCCTGACCTCAGCCGGATAGAACACCTTTGGGATGAATTAGAGCAGCGACTGAGAGCCCGGCCCTCCCGTGGAAAGCCTTGCCAGAAGAGTTGAAGCTGTTATAGCTGCAAAGGGTGGACCGTCATATTGAACACTATAGAGTCAAGGCAGGTGAGCGAATACTTTTGGCAATATAGTGTAGGTCGCACTAGGAAATGTCACTTTCCAGAAATCATGGCCCTCCCATATGGTCTAGCGGTTAGGATTCCTGGTTTTCACCCAGGCGGCCCGGGTTCGACTCCCGGTATGGGAACGAGTCTTTAAGATGGCGGCGCGCACAGACGCAGCGGCTCGTAGCTCCCGTGTGTGCTGCTTACAAGGCTGTAGCAGCTCCACACCTGGGCATGTCGGACCACATCTCAGTGGAGCTTATACCGGCCTACAAGCCTCTGGCCTGCAGAACAAAGCCGACCACCAGGACAGTACAGGTTTGGACTGAGGAGGCCTCCTCTGCACTCCAGGACTGCTTTGAGCACACAGACTGGTCTGTGTTCAGCGAAGAGGCAGACCTGGAGGAGTATACATCATCTGTACTGGCCTATGTTCAGTTCTGCACTGATGCTGTCCTCCCAGTCAAGACCATCAC